>BQNB010066497.1:0-34541 GCA_026074375.1 Tanacetum coccineum
TGCAGAGGAACAAAAAATAAGAGAAAAAATGAAACGCATCTAATATACGTATATGCATCTAATTAAAAGCTAGAAAACATATTATGATGCGTTATAATGCATCTAAGATTATAAAGGTGCATCTAATTCAAGTGTGGAGGGATTTGATAACGCCTTAATTATACATGTTTTCCGCGGCGTTATTTGCATTTATTTGATCATTTCTCGTGAACTTTTGGTACTTAATCAAGTATATTTGCTATTATAGGTTCGTGATATGTGTCGTAGAAGAATACGGAAGATTACACAAAGAATTGAAGCTTAAATGAAGAAATAACTCAAGTTAATGATCACCCGACACCTGTTCACTGTTTTGGCCATAACTCGGTCATACGAACTCCGTTTTAGTTGATTTAAGCGGCCACGAAAAGAGAATTCAATTATCTACAACCATGAAAAAGGCCAACTGCTAAATATGCAGAAAGTGTGGCGGTTTTGGCCAAAGTGCTGCGCACTTTTCAGTCTGAGGAAAAAGTAAATGCAATTAAATGCTAAGTGCATTAACACCCTATGTGCGGCGCAAAAATAAGTTTGTGCGGCGCACTTTGGCCCATTTTTAGCCTATAAATACAGCCCCTAATCACCTCATTCCATATCTCTTACACACACAAACCTCAATTCGTTTAGAACACTTAGAAAAGGTGTTTTTGGTGATCTTGGCTTGACAAACCAAGGATCCAAACACCCCTTCAGACCACCATCACCACCATCGACTACCACCACTCTCCACCATCAATTATCAGGTTTAATCCATCAAAGAAGCATAATAGAAGTGTTTATTCGAATCTATAATCGATTGTGACAGAATTGTTCATAGTTTCCGGATTTTGCTTTCAATATAGTAAGATGTTCTTGGAAAATTCTTGTAAAATCACCATATTTTGCTCTTGAAGTCGGTATAAACCTTGTTACTCTTTTGAATATGATCTTTATTGAATTCATGATGAATGTTATGTGTTTTGTTACTTTGATTATGGAGTAGTAATCTTATGTTTGTTTAGGCATAATGTGATCTTTGATATGTAGTGTTTGGATATGAGTTTATTGAATTGGTAAAACATATTTTATATAAGAAAATAGGCCGAAAGGTTTCTTTATACATGTGTTCTAGGCAGAGTACCTAACCGTTGTAGTAGTAGTATAGGCAAAACTTGGGGTTGTTATCGTTCTCTAGGGGAATAGGTTAGGAAGGCTTGATCACGGTCTAACAGAATTCTAGGGGTTGAGAGAAGATTATTTTTGTGTTTTTATATTTATAAGAAAGCAAGTAAATCAATGGTTTGAGAGGTTGGTTTATTTAACTATTAATTAAACTAATATCTATTCTATTGGTGATAACTTTATGATAACTAAATGTATTTACTTAATCATGCACTACTAATCAGACTGCTTCTCCTAATCCTGCTGCCTTGTCATGCTTGTGATGATCTGTGTAAATGTATCCTAGGTCATGAACGGATTACACGAACCCGCTGTCTATTTAATATTCCATTAGGGCAACGCATAAGTAAGGTAGTATGAAGACTATTACAAGGCCCCTAAGAGTATATTAAATGTGTGTGAAATGCCTTAAGAGGGATCAACCATATAAGGGAGTAAGGTAGTATGAAGACTGTTACCCGATGGTATCCTTTCTACGCACTCGCGTTTCCCTAGACGTCTCTACAGCGATACAGACAAAAGCTGGTTTTCTAAAGCCTAACGCACACATTCATCAACAAGAAGCAACAGTAACAGGATCTAGAATTTGACTTTCATGCAATCATAAGCAAATACAAAGGAGGGTTTAGCCTCACATGTTATAATGAAAGCAAGAACATAAATCAATCACACAACACATAGACATATTGAATGATGAATGATAAATAACCTTACTTGAATTAAAACATGGATCCAAGATAGTACAATAGGGTTTTGAGGCCCTAAAAACGACCTATGAAGCTGCTACAAAGGCTAGGGTTCATCTCCTTAAAGTTATACAAAGTTACACACTTAAAACCCTAAAAACAGTTTTGTATATATAGAGATATCGCTGCGATGGCATCGCTTTGTACTCCTGACGCTGTCGCCACGTAGATGGTTCTAGATCCACTTTAAGTTGGCCACGTCCTGACGCCATCGCTGAATCTCTGACGCCGTTACCATGAATGTCATGACGCCGTCGTGTTATGGTTGCGACGCCATCTCCAGGATCTGAGTGAATAATTCTTCATGGTTCTTGGTGTAGAATCATAGTCTTGTCCGTTTCTTCTCCAAATGAGCCCAAGTCACGTGTATTTCCTTCAAATGCCATCCAAGTGCTAAAAACCTGAAAACAAACGATTAAGCATATAATCTGGGCATATTTGTATGATTTAAGGGGTTAAATGACCCTAAAATAGTGTATAAAATGACACCTCATCAAATACCCCTACACTTGGGATTTGCTTGTCCTCAAGCAAATGGGCTTTTCTACCTAGACAATACCAATATTAGAGTCATTTAACCTACTCTTTAAAAGTATTTTACAACACAACCTTCTAGACCTTGTAATTAAAAGCACGGAAAGTATACACTATCACCTCACATAAGTGTTTGGGATTCTCTCTTTCTCTCGGGTGTATAATAAATTATAACATAATAGTGAAACGGAAAATCAACACTCATTACCTATCATAGCATATAAATTACCATAGGCTTGGTAAATGATCAAACCTCCACCGCTAGGCGCAAACATTATTCATTACTGTCAAAGAGGTCTTTTAAAGGGTTGTGAGGTGTAGGTATAAGATAACATTAATGGAAACAGAAACGGATGGGATACGTTTGGGTGAATTTGGAGTGGAAGGGTTAGCTAATTATTTATAAGAATACATGTTGGTTTGGTTGCTAAGCCAAAGACTCGGACAAAATATACAAACTCTACACAACTCTACATCAATCTTTTTCTTTTTCTTTTCTTGACTCTAATATAAACATAAACATAAGCAAATGGCAGCCCGTACATCTACCGATTCATTCAGATAAAAAAAATACCGACGGAAAGATCTTCCAATTGCGAACAAAACGATCCCAATATTGCAATGCTTCCGACATACGCACGATTTTATAAAAAAATGTTGAAGTTTGATATAAATAGAAAAAAATATAAAAAAATTACAAAACGTAGTAACACTCAACTGTTTAACTAATTAAAGTTTTATCTACCGATTCATCAGATAAAAAAAAATACCTTCTGGCGAAAATATCTTCGAATGTTCGACATACACGAGTCCAATATTAAAATGCTTCTGATATACGTACGACAGATACAAATAATACCTTCGAAAAAATCTTCGAATTGCAACAAAAAGAGTCCATATTAAAAATATACGTATATTTTATAAAAAAATGTTGAAGTTTATAAAATATATTTAAAAAAATATAGAATAAAACGACGACGTTTTACGCCGGCGAAAAACTTTATCCCAATAATGACCCAACTTAAAAAAAAAACTTTTCCTACCACATATCTACCGACTCATTCTGATCAAAAAATACCCGCGAAAAAATCTTTGAATTGCGAACAAAACGAGCCTAATATTACAATGCTTTCGACATACCCACAATTTTATAAAAATGTTGAAGTTTAATATAAATAAAATAAGAAAGAAAATTTACAAAACGTACCTTCAACTTTTAACTATTTACGACTTTTTAATATAATAAACTTTATTTATCAAATAAATAACACATATCTACCGATTCATTCAGATAAAAAAATCCGCGAATTTTTTTTTGAATTGCGAACAAAGTGGGGCCAATATTGCAATGCTTTTGACATACGCACGATTTTATAGAAAAATGTTGAAGTTTAATATTCTGTGATTTAAAAAAAAGATCAGCGAAATAAAAAACATGTGTTGCATACAAGTCAGCCCCGACGCAACGCGTGGACAGATTTCCACTTAATATTCATTCGAAACAGATTCGCGAAAAATTATGCCCTGAGGCAACGTTGTTGCATACCAGCCAGTTTCCACTCAATATTCATTGAAAACACTTTTCCGAAATTATGCCTCGCGGCAATGTACGCGGGGGTATGTTATCAAATTCGAACAAAAATAAGAGCCCTGGCACAAACGCGTAACTTGGATAGTCCAGCTCTTATGCAGTCAAAAACCACCATACGCTAAGAATAAAAAATATTAATGAAAAAAATAACGCCCCGCAGCAACGCGCGGGCAATCATGCTTGTTCATTACTATCTAAGAGGTCTTTTAAAGGGTTGTGGGGTGTAGGTGTATGATAACATTAATGGAAACGAAAACGGATGAGATACATTTAGGCGGCTTTGAGTGAATTTAGAGTGGATGGGTTATGCTAATAATTTATAAGAAATACACGTGTGGTTTGGTTGCTAACCAAAGACATTGGACAAAATATACAAACTTCTTAACACAACTCTACATCAATCTCTTTTTTTTCTTTTTTGACTCTATGATAAAAAAAACATAAAGAAAATGGCCGCCCTACATTTTTTTCACTCTTTTTTTCTATATAACATTTTTTATACATTTTTTTCGTACACTTTTGGCTCTGCCGTTCGCTTAAAACATATAATACATCATAATGGGTTTATAGATACACCCCTACACTTGAACTTTTACATACTCGATTATTTACAATCTAACTAATGACCCGATTTGAGGTGGATCAAAATAACATGGAGCTTATTGAGCTCTATTCGGGGGTAATAAATTACTTCTTCCCTAATTCTCCATAGAATGAATACTACCATGAATCCCAATCGTCCCAAAACAGATTTATACGAGGATAAGGACTTAGCAACCGTGTAACTCAAATAATTACACATATGGGTTACAACATAATGTACTTAGGTGAGTACATACAAGGTAGGCAAGGTGATTTGGGTGTTAAATGATTGGTTTAAAGGTTGACAATGCGCTTCATTAATAGTCCGACTTAACCAAAAATTACGTAAAACCATGAAAAAATTATAGGCTGGAGTGTTTGTACTAGTGGTAGCATACAGCTAAAAATAGTGCAAGGCAAGGGTGTGGATAAGTTAAATGAAGTCAAGTGTAACAATAATAAAGGTGAGGTAGAAAATTACAAGGTTAGAAAACATGGGTTAATCCTAGTGCCTCTTATCTAGCAAATCCTAATACTTACATGTGGTCTCGGGATGCATCACAAAACAAGTTCTAGAATTAATAAACTACCGGTACACTATATAATTTAATATTGATACCAATGTCCAGAAAAGTTCGACCTAAACCACACGTACACATCTGTAACGACGACTGAATAACACATAATGACTGCATGTCGAACCTTAACGCGAACAAGCTACAGTATAATCTATCTTGGGTATTGATGTGTCGTTTGTGTGTAGTATAATATGTATGATTCAAGTTTTAAATTGATATTTTGCCGACTTAACCTAAAAAATAACACTTAAACCGAGCAGGTAACCCGTTCAGTGTAGATTCGTGGTACGTAGGGTGTCAAACACTTGAAGCGAGGTTAAATCTTTTAATTTATAAATGCTTTGGTTTACTACTCCAAGTTAATTCTAATCTAAGTTAAACCCTATGCTAATCATGATGTTATTTCTAATCCTCATCCTAACGGTTAAAATGGGGGGTTTTCATCTGAGAGATGGCACGAGACGGGTTTGGTGTGACTACAATACAATTCAAGACACTTTAACCCACCATGCAAATTAACAGAAGATAAAAACTGTTAGGCCTTAAATTAGAAAACCTGTATTAGCCAACATTATCCGATAGAAGTTGGTTTGTTTATTCAGGTGCAACGATACTTTATTCTCAAGTTGGTAATCATTCTTATGACTTAGGCGGACATTTCTTCCTAAGACATAGACACATTAATTCTGTTATAATTTAACAACCACATAAAGACATACCTTAATTGCTGATTATAATCCTATCTTAGGATTAAGACAATGGTGATCTTGTTAAACCCTAAGCACATAGAGACTTTAATTTTATAAAAATTTTACACTATATTTTAAGTGGAATAAAAATAGGTTTTCTTTAAATTTTAGAAATATTAAGAGTTAAATTTATAATTAGGTGTAGTGGTAATTTTTTGTAATTTTTTTAGACGTAGGTTTTTTTATTATGATAAAAATTTAGTTATATTGACTCCACTTACAGCTTTACCGACTCCTTATATACTAGTGGTTTACTGTCCGAATCTTTACCATTGATTAAAACAGCGACTCCATTGCTAACCTAATGTCACCTTATGGCTCAACTAACTCACAATCCAACGGCGCAAAGATAGGTCCAATATTTGTGATACCTATGATCGTAGGATATAATAAATTAACAATAAGGAGAGCTATCCGGACTCTTAAAAATCGTTCTCAAGCCTACGCCCAAACAACACTGAAGTGAGCGCATAAAAATTAGGACTATACCCAAATTGAATGATAGGAATCCGCATACTTAAGCACGTAAACAAGTATAAACTGATAAACATAAACAAGCAATCAACGATAAATTAAGAAATCAAGATATAAACAAAACCAAACATTCAGATCTTCATAATAATGGCTAATACCCGAAGGTATTAGCCTTCAAACATCATAATTAATACAAGAGTAATGGCTTAGCCAAGGTAAACTAACCGTGAGTGTAGACGAATGATACCAAAAAATGAAATGATTACAAAAGATAAGAAATTACACGTTGTCTCAATATGGATTGATGCCGTTGCACGAACCTCTTCTGCTCTTTTTTGTTTGTCTCTTCTAAAAATCAACTTTTAATTGTTTTAGGTATCGAGATATGATTTAGCACCCTTAAAAACTCATTTTTGAGTTTTCTATTATCGGTTTTGTTTTGGAGATCGGTCGATACGTTTAGAACCATTTCTTGGATACGGTGTATTATGGGGTTTCTTGGAGTAAGGACCACTTAGAAATCTCTCTTGTTTGAGGGTATTTGAGTTTTTTATCTTCCAGAATATTCACTACTATATCTCCAAATACGGCGGTATTGGGCCTTCCACCTCAATCCCTTATGTTCACTGGATACGGTGTCTTGATCTTGTTTCCTTTTGTCCTTTGGTGAGTGTAAGCATAGATATTTCGTGATCTTCCTTGATGGATACGCGTATTGGTTGTCAAAACAGAATCTTCAAAAATCTTCGTTTAGGGCTCCAAATGCGTGCCTTCGAGTCATGTTTCAACCAATTACTAATTATAATTACTTGCAATTCCTTAAATGCAAAGAATTATTAAATAATTAAGTCATACGTTCTTACAAAATAATCATACAAAATGGGTTTAATTATATGGGTAAATGATGCTATAAAATAGACGTTATTTGATGTCATCAAATATCCCCCCACATAGTACAATGAATCCCATATTGTCCTCAAGTAGCCTTTAGAAGTTTGTGAAAATGTATCCCTAAGGATATTTTTCGTTAAGCATTTATTTGATCTATTACAAGTACACAACCAAACACCTCACGAAATAGGAAGATGAAAACACTCAAATCACTCAACTAATCTATGTGATAACATGTAACTAATTCGCTCAATTGCTCAGTCATGACGAGTATTCTATCATAAGCATGGCAAGGATACATATCTACACCACTAGAGCTAAGGAGTAACAGGTTTATAAAGGTAAATATAGGTTTGTATGATAAGGCTTAGGGTTGATCATTCTACAATCTTTTTCATACAAAAAGTACCATACCAACAATGCAGCTGAGCACACATACAATGGCCGTAACGAACTGAATAGACATGCGTGTTTCGACAATCCTCATTTGAGTTTAACTAAAACTGGTTAGGAAATGAACGAATGATATAGGGAAGGATCTTCTAACTTTCCCCAAATAGTAATAAACCAACCAAGGCGGCGAGACATGCATCACATGGTCTTAACACTGGAATATGACATGCACGCTCGTGACAAACCTCATTCCATAACAACCCATGTTTAATGAAAAGGAAAGGGACAAAAAATTGTTTGTTAAATAAAAATTATGAACAAAATAGACTAAGTCTAAGATATAAGTTGCTAGACACTTTTTCCTGACCGTTACCATGATAAAGACACAACTATTTATAAACGTCTTGATCATTGATTAAAAACAACAACCTGAGTTGGCGTTCCCGTAACGGTCAACTTCCCAATCATGCCCTCATACTTTACAAGAAAGTGGACGAATATCTCTTCCCACTTTAAACAAATACCATCGTTGACTTTTAAGACGTATCAACGAATAATCGATCCTTCGGTAATTCGTTTGGAAGTTGCGAAAACGATTATATTCAAAATTTTTGGGGGACGAGTTATTTTTTGATGGTATTGTTTGTTTGAGTGGGTTGTGGAGGGGTGTTTGCCTTCTCTTTTTTTTGTTGCGATTTTTTTTCAAACATCTAACTATATACGAAACTCGAGTAGTTTCACCATCTTCACGATCATAATAATTCCCGATACATTCCATCGAATAATTCTTCGTTCTCTTCGTAACGTACCCGTTAATTGCGATGGTATTAAAAAATACATGAGTATTTGCTACTTTATACAGTTCCCATTTGCGATTTCAGATTTCTCAAACCGTACAAACGTAAATGGAAAGAAAGAAAACCAAAATGACCACAAGACATCGGGAAAATACATACTTTACACTTTAAGCAACTAGCAACTGTAAAATAAACTTAATCTAACCAGGGAAGATAAGGTGGTATAAAGGTGGTAACGAATTAAACAAGTGGCGTACCTTCCTAAAGGATTGGCTCTACGAGTTTTTTCTAGGGGTATGTTTACTCTTATAGTGAGAGAAACAACAAAGGTTTGTATAGGGGTTAACTAACCAGTGTAGTTAGTTAATAAACAACATGTATAGGTGATTTGGGTGTAATCCTAAAAATTTACCAATTTAAACAAGTTACTCCATCTAAATCCATAGTACTCATCACTGTGATCTCGAATAGATATACCAAGCCAAGTTCTAAAGTCTACTACATCACCGGCACACTCATATTTTGTGGAATTTGGGTAAACATTTAGAAACGGATAGGTTAAATCCTCACAATATCTAATAAGGGTTATTGTGTGCGGGTTATGTAACATGTAATTTCATAAAAGTATGCTTGATTTTTTTTTAAATTTAAGCATAATTTAAGCATTTTAGTGTGAAAAATAGGACAAGTATACATTCTAATTCCCATCCCCCCACTTGAATATATAAAACGTGTAAAGCTCGTTGTATCTATAAAACATTAATACGAGAATTTAAAAAAAAATTAGAATGAGAACTCCCTTATATATGCTCATAGAAATTCTCCATGTTGAGTTTATTGAGCAAGAATTTATGTTGAACAGCAGCGTTGAAGTTTTAAGACTCCAACACCTCCAGACTTGTAAATACTTCAACCAACTCGTCGATTTATTTTCTTTCATTGAGGTCCTGTGCAAATAATAAGAAAAATGTGCATTCCTATTTTTGGTACCTACGGTTAATTTAAACTAAACTAAACAAACTAAATACGAGTCAGTCTGGTAAATACGTTGTATCATGTGCATGAATACGCCGTATTGCCAGAACTGACAGTAATATTTTTAAAGTGCATAAAAAGTAAAGACTGATAACATCTAGACAATCAATACGATGTATGGTATGGACCGGATACGCCGTGATGTCTGGAAAGTCAGACTCAATAAAAATAAATAACATTCCGGTTTGTCTCCTGGGAAGCACTTTTGTTTACAACGAAGTCTTTAAGTTAGACTTTTCCTCAGCTTTTTCACCATTCCATCTCATGCACGCTAATGTTCCCGCGTATGAGCTATTCTTCCATCTTCGAATCTCGAATGTAATCGGGTCCTAAGTTTAAGACTCCTTTGTAGAACCCCTTAAGCTTTTGGTATGGATGCGAGATTCCATTATTCTTATCTTCATCACTTACCTTCAGTAATGGTGGGATCTTTTTGCATTGCTTATTATTGTGATGTTTAAATCTCGGATGTGATCATACCATTTGGTAAGTTACACTATCATTACCATTGTAAATGGTAATCATCCCTGTGAACCGTCTTGCTTTAATTCTAACTTCCTAATTTCATGGGGAGGGTTTGTGTGGTGTGCTGTACCGTCGTGCGTAAAACATTCGTCTAATTAAAGTCCTAATTCTGGGGTGGGGGGGGGGGGCGGGGGGGGGGGGGGGGGGGGGGGGGGGGGGGGGGGGGGGGGGGGGGGGGGTAGGGTGGGGTTGGGGGTTCTTCTTTTTGGTAGGGTGGGGGGGGGGGGGGGGGGGTGGGGGGGGGGGGGGGGGGGGGGGTGGGGGGGGGGGGTTTGGTGTGGTTGGGGTGTTTTGGGTTGGTTGGGGGAAAGTTGGGGGGGTTTGATATTGGATGGTGGGGGTAGGATGAGATGTTTTAAAGATTTGGATGATTATATCGGATAGAGAATGGTGAATGTTATTTACTTTCTGATAGCAATGTGGATGGGGGTTGAGGCTAAAAATGGTTTGCCAAAAATAACATCGCCCATTCCTTCATCACAATAAGCATCCATATCTTTTAAAACTGCGAAATCCATCACAACAGAAAAGGTTTTGACAAAAATAGGCACATTCATTAAACCTCCTATAACATTATTCCCTTTGTACACCATCTTATTTTTCATTATATAATTATGAAACTTTTTGGACATCACATTGACATACAATAATGGGAAGAAGTTTACGTATGTAAATTCAAATCCTATCATGCATGAAAACTTTAAGTTGTGAGCACAATCTATATAGATCTTATTATCATAGTCGCAACAACTAGGGTAATCATCAATTCCAGTATCAAGTTCATCATCCCTAGTTCTAAATTCCTCAATTACCTCACATTCCTTAATGGTGGGCATCAAATCATCACCTTGATTTCTCCTAAGCTCAAATGGTTCATTTAGATCATTTAATTCGATGGTAATCCCCATTCCAAATGGATAAAAAAAATGATCTGTTTAATCACCAAAGTCTCTCCCATAAGCCTAGCTTCTAAATCAAGCTCCATTATTTCTCTTAAACTTAGCATGTAGACTCTCTTAATTAAACTACTAGTAGGTTTAACACTTTTGAAAATAATTCTTTCTTCTCCAACCCTTAAAGTAATCTTTCGTTTGAAAACATCAATCTTAGCATGGGCGGTAGACAAAAATGGTCTTTCGAGGATCAGGGCACTTGATTTTCCTCGGAGCAAAATCTAGAATTATAAAGCTACTAGGAAAACAAGATTTAACCAAACCTATTAGCACATAATTCAGCTAATCCTTTAGTAAATTTTACTGTCTTGTCTGCTAATTCAACTGTCAACTTAGTGTGAGCTAATTCGCCTAATCCTAAGTTAAGGTAGGTTAAGAGAGGCATAACACTCTTTAGCACCTAAGATCAACAAGGCATAATTAAAACAAACGTTATTAATAAGCAGAGGTAAAAGTGAAACTCCCTGGGTCTTTCTCCATTCGGGGTATGGAATTATTGATAAATGAAGCTTCAGAGTAAGCTTCCGAGAATTGTGGTCCATATGATCCCTTCTTTTCATCACATTAGTAACCATTCAAACGACTTAGAAATGGAATCGACATATTTCATGTCTCTTACATAGTGACTTCTGTCCAGTAGATACGCGTATTGGGAGGATCCAAATACGCGTATCGGTAGAATAAACATCATAGTAGTTGAGATCGCTTGACTGATCTAACGGGTTCGCATCCAGTAGAGCTAGGTAGACTTCCAAATCCTCTTTCCTGTAGTACCTTGCTCATTTGCTCGATTTGAATCTCTAAAGTTTTAATCGATGCTCCTTGGATCTAATGGCAACACGTTGAAGCACTGGATTTCTTTAATCAAATTGGAGATTTCTTCATGTCTCTTTGCTGATTCACTCATAAACTTGCTCAGGGTGTCTTTCATAATTGGCCTTCGATTCTTGTACTAATGATTTTCGTTGTTCCTTTTGATATAATCTCGGAGCTGGCAGCTCTATATCCCCCTCATTGAAAAGGTCCACCAAATTGCAGGTAGTAAGCTTCTTCTAGGGTTGTCCCTTCTTCCTTGATTGGGCAATCTTTGGTGTAATGGGGTCCTTTACATTGTTCACACCCTACTTGAGCAGCATAAACGTTTTCATTTACTTTCTTGATTTCTTTTCCAAGGTTATTGAGTTGTGCTTGTATAGCTGCTAATCCATCAGAAGTTTCAGTACTTCTTGTCTTAGATGTTTCCATTGTGCCATTTTTGAGAGTATTCTGCCAATCATTGGATGGCCACATTCATCATCAGCATTCTTAGATTGGTAATTCACCCCTTGAAACAAGAATTTGTCATGTTGGAACTTCTAACCATTATAGAACAAAATCATAATTCCTTCATCTCAGTTAAGTATTGTTTGAGGAGACTCATCCAAAAGTTCTTTAAAGCGCTTCCCATAGGCTGAAAAAGGGTTTTGTCAGGTTCTTGCTGAAAGTTTGTCTGATTTCTCCTTTTTTTTTGCATCTCGAGCAGGTGGGCAGTATTTGTTCAAAAACTTAGTTTTAAGATCTTCCCAATTTTTAATCGAACCAGTTGGTTCGTTTCTTAGCCAATGACTTGCGGCTCCGGTTAAGGATATTGGGAAGACTCGGAGCATTAATTGATCTTGAGTAATGTTAGGAACATGGAATAAGTCAACAATTTTGAGAACTTTCTCAATGTGTTCGTTCACATCTTCATGATTTGAACTGCTGAATGTGTTCTCTCTAAGCTCCTTAAGAAATTGGCCTTTTAGTTCAAAGTGATCTTTTGTCTCTATGTTTTAGGCATACAACCACCCCCAGAAACCATAATCAAAAGCCACTGGTCTTGCTCATGTATTGCTCCAAAGTTTTTATCGCGTCATTGTTTTCCGCAACATTTTCCTCCGAATTTAGTCTTTTGGAAGGAAAATAGATTGAAACCAGGCGATCTCAATTCGTCAAGACTTAGTGTCTTGAAGTGCTTCCTTGATGATCAAAATTCTTGTTTAGGTTCTTCGTAAGGTGTGAATAGTTCGCTCGTAGAACTCCTTGTCATGCACTACCTGAAACAAGGGATAAACAATCAGTAGGATAGGCTCTTAAGAAAGATAAAAAAATTTAGAACGAAAATCAAATATGAAAACTAAGGTTCTGTTTCTGTTTCAGATGATCGTATACCCTTTTTCAATTGAAGTGAATATGCCGTATTAATCTTTTGAGCGAATACGCTGTATTGGACAGAAAGTTAGATACGCTGTATCCAATGGTAGTGGATATTCCGTATCGAGTTATCGACCAGAACAATGTATTAGGAAAACAATTACAATTAAACACACCAAATATACAAGCCAACAATTAAATACAAATATGACAGAAATAGAGTGACATCAAATAAGTCTATTTTATACATCATTTATCCCGTCTTTATTGCTCGTTTTACATTCTTTTATATAAGAATTAATACTTAATTGATTATATTTATTATTTGCAGTAAATATTGAGCATATGTTGAAAGTTAGTGAAAAGCCACACATTTTGGAGCCTAAACGATGAATTAAAATATCGAAGAATGAAAGATTTGAATACGTCACAATGTTTTGGCCATAACTTCTTCGTTCGGACTCCGTTTTAGGTGATTCAAAAGGCCACAGAATGAGAAAAATAAGATCTTTATTTTTATGTGAATAAACATGAAAATATCAAATTAGATCATGCTGTTATCATATGTAACATTTCGTGTATTATTGAGCTTATTGCCTAATTCGATTGCTACTGGGCCTAATTTAATGTCATTAACTAAAAACAGTACAACAAAGTTTGTGGGCTGAGTTGGACGCGTGAAGCAACAAAGAAAAAAAATAAAGAAGCCATCTTGGGCCTAGTGGTTTTGTCGTGGAGCAAGAAAAGAAAAAGAATAAGAATAGAAGGTTTTGCGAAGCGGGCCCAAGCCATGGAAAAACTCTTGTAATCTTTACTCTCCATTATACGCGTTCGGTTAGCATCATGTTTAATCGTTAATCTATGATTTTGTGTATTGTTACAATGACTATCGGCTAATACCTTTAGGTATTAGCCATGTTTATGACAATATAAATGTATTATTTGTCTTTATTCAATTTGTTCTTTATTCAGTTGATGTTGATTATGTTTATCCTTTCATACCATTTATGTACATAATTATTGTTTTTTCTATCATTCAACTAGATCTAGTCCTACATATTTAATGTGCTGCAACTTCGATGTTGTTTGGGCGTAGGCTAAGAGTCCGGGATAGAAACATATAAATATAGTTTCCTAGATAAATTATAATCAACGGTGTGAGCTTTATGCGGGTTTAGGTTAATTGTGACAGGATTAACAGCGACAACTCGAGTCGTAGGAGAAGATCCTCTAACTTTGGAATGATATAAATTAATACAATCATTGCACGAATAGACAACCAAGACATATTATTAGATTAAACTGGCTAATACGTTTTCCTTACGTTTGACCGCTTCTCAATCTTTTGTTAATCACTTGTGTGCGTTACTTATCATCACTTTAGGATAATTAGAACTAAAC
Source organism: Tanacetum coccineum (assembly GCA_026074375.1). Classification (NCBI taxonomy): domain Eukaryota; kingdom Viridiplantae; phylum Streptophyta; class Magnoliopsida; order Asterales; family Asteraceae; genus Tanacetum; species Tanacetum coccineum. Next base: position 14,622 of record BQNB010066497.1, read on the forward strand.
TCGTGCCAGTCTCTCAGGCTGAAAACCCCCCTCTTTGCATTAGTTTAGGTTTAACTAGATTTAATTAGAATTATTATGTTAGATTAGTACTAAACCTATGTAAATAAAATACTAGTAGAATTAAGAGTTAACTTCCACTCTCAGTGATCGACACCCTACTTACCACGAAGCTACATCTGATCGGGTACACTGCCCGTTAAAGTGTTGTTTTAGGTATAGTCGGCATAAAAAAGTAGTAAAACTTGATACATAAATAACACCTACACAACGACACATCAAATTTTTGGGGCCGCTGCCGGGGAGTGCGATTGTTTAATTTCTTGTTTTTATTGGTATTTTTTTAGTATAAATTTAGTTTTATTTGTCTACTGTCTGTTGTTATTTATTGAATACGGCGTATCCATTTTCTTTGGTTACAGCGTATCACATCAAACCATCAATACAGCTATCTGTTTACTGAATAACTACTGATCGACTGTCTGATACAGCAGCACTTTTAGTTAGCTTTCTAGTTTTGTTTTCTAGAATAGTTTTACTTCGAATTATGTCTTTTTTCAGGTACCATTTTTGGGGAGCCTCCTTGCCCGTTCGATTACCCTATGAGGAGGTTAACTATGGAAGAAATGTTGGCTAAATTCATTGATGAAGGTAGACGTGAACACGAGGAGATGGAGATATTCATTAAAGAATTTAGAACCACCAACGAGCTTTTGTTAAAAACACGAAGCAACTTATTGAGTGAGCTGAAAAGCGAGGTAAACGAATTGTCAAAGGTTGTGAGTAATGTTTTGATTCCAAAAAACAAAGTCAAAGGAGTGACAACTAGGGAAAATATAATGTCTAAGCCACCGTAAGTAAGTAAATTAATGAAACTGGAATCAACAAGAATGAACCTCCCAGATTTGAACAAGATGTACAGGAAAAGCCGTATGATGATGGTGAGAAAAATAAATCTTCAAGTATTCGTGAAAGGACTACCCAACCATTGGTAAAACCACAACAAAGATCTATTCCTTTCCCAAACCGGGTAAGAAAAGAAAAAGAAAAGCAACTTCAATGAAATTTTTTTGAAGAATCATTAAACAACTCGATAATTAATAATTCCGGTTTATCTAAGCCCTAGGCAAATAACGCAAAATACGCTAAATATCTGAAGAGTTTACTAACGAATAAATCCAGACTTGAAGAAGCGTGCATGAAAACAACGAACGAAAGGTGCTCACCGAACTGCCATCAAAAGAAAAAAGACCACAGGGAGTTTCACTACCCCTTGTCAAGTATTGGAGAAACATAAGGAAGCAGAAGACTTGGCCGCAGATCACTTATCTAGGTTTGAGAATCCGCATATGGAGGTGTTAACTGAGAAGGAAATTGCTGATAAATTCTCCGACAAGCATTTAATGGCGTTAAAATCCCAAGTCAATAAACTGAGAACCATGGTATGCGGATTTTGTTAATTATATTATTTGAAAAGAGGTTGGTTTTACCCCAAATTGGACCTTTGAAAAAAGAAAGAGGTTTTTTTTGCAAGTCAAGACTTACATTCTTGGGAGGACCCTATGCAATAAACGTGCCGGAAAATAATAATGGAAAGATGTTATGGCCAGGAAACGAAACCCCTGAAAATCTGGCCCATTGTCATTTTGGGACCCACAGTGGGCAGTCAAAGTGCTAATCTTACCGCAAAGAAGGTTTACGAATCCGGATTTTATTGGCCTAGTGTCTTTAAGGATGCTAATGAGTACGTAAAATGATGTGATGCATGTCAAAGATCTGGGAACATATCTTCAAGGAACAAAATGCCTTAAAATAACATTCAGGTATGAGAAGTCTTTGATGTTTAGGGATTATATTTTTAGGACCATTTCCCAATCAGAGTTAATAAAAAAACATATTAGTAGATTCGATTATGTGTCCAAATGGGTCAAAGCTCAAGCATTACCTACGAATGACGCGCGTGTTGTGGTTAAGTTTTTAAGAAGTTTATTTGCTAGGTTTGGAGTTCCTAAAGCTTTGATTAGTGATAGAGGGAACACATATAATGTGAAATCTCAGCTTGAAAAAGCGTTACAAAGCTAGGTGTGACACACAAATTATCCAAGGCAAATCAACCCTCAATCTAATGGACAACTGAAGTTACTACTAGTGGCAATATAAGCGAATCCTATAGAGATCAGTGGGTACAATCCTAAAGGGTTTGGCCGGAAAAACTTAACGACTCTTATGGTCAATTAGTGGACGGCCTACAAAAATCGTCAGTTTAACACCTTTTTAGACTAGTTTATGGGAAGGCATGCCATTTACCGTAAGATCGACATGTGGCACATATGGGCATATAAAACAAATGTAATATGGATTTAACGCTTGCTATCCCCCCGCCCCACCCCGGCGATAAGTGTAAAGTCATCTTATGCAACTTAATGAGTTAGCCGAATTAAGAGATGGTGCTTATGAGAATACTAGAATTTACAAAGAACGGACCAAGAAATGGCATGATTCTAGACTTCGTGGTGATAAAGATTTTAAGGTAGGCGACAAGGTGCTACTTTATAATTCTCGTTTGAAGATGTACCCTGGAAAACTTAAATCGAAATGGAGCGGTCCAAACATTGTTAAAACGGTGTATCCGCATGAGGCTATAGAAATCACTGATAAGGACAGGCTTAGTTTCAAGGTCAATGGACAACGATTGAAGAAATATTACGGAGGTAACATTGACAAAGAGGATGATGAGGTTATAGAGTTGGAGAATGACGCAACGAGAAGCTGAAGGGAGTCTAACTTAAAGACTCTCACAAAAACAAAAGTGCTTGCCGGGATACAACCCGGAATGTAATTTTCAATTTTTATCGAGTCTGTCTTCCCAGACTGTCAATACGGCATATCCAAACCCCATGGATACGGCGTATTAGCCATCTGGATGTTATCCAGTCTTTATTTTCAGCACAGTCCATACGACGTATTCGTTAAACGAATACAAGTATTCCGACACAGGTTTCAATACGCGTATCTTGTGGTATGAATACGCGTATCGACTTCCTGTACAGTTTTTAAGAATGTTTATTTCGATCCAACCAACGAATACACTAGAAGAATTGCATTTGTTTTCCTGCGAATTATAAATCAGGACCCTGAAATATAATATCGACGATATTAGTGTAGAATTTACAAATCTGGAGAACTGAAGTGTTGGAGTCTGAAACTGCAAGGCGTTTGTTCAATACAGATCTTGCTAATAAACTCAACATGGAGAATCTACCGACAAATATCAGGGGGAGTTTCTCATTCTAATTCTTTTTAAATTCCCTAATTAATGTTTTATCTATACAACGAGGACGTTGTATAATTCAAGTGGGGGATGGAATTAGAATGTTTACTTGTCCTATTTTTCACACTAAAATGCTTAAATTATGCTCAAATTTAAAAAAATTCAAGCAATATTAGTGAAATCATGTTACATAACCCGCACACAATAACCCTTAGTTTAGATATTATGAGGATTTAGCCTTTCCGTTTCCAAATGTTAACTCAAATTCCACAAAATATGAGTGTGCCGGTGATGTAGTAGACTTTAGAACTTGGCTTGGTATATCACGACCGAGACCACAATAATGAGTATTATGTATTTAATTGGAGTAACTTATTTAAATTGGTAAATTTTAGGATTTCACCCAAACCGCCTTTACATGTTGCTTATTAACTAACTACACCGGTTAGTTAACCTCCCGTTTAAACCCTTTTCCACTCTCATATTTAGAGTGAAGATCCATTAGAATAACCCGTAGAGCCAATCCTTTAGGAATTACACTAACTATTTTTTCGTTTCCACCCTACACCTTAACCTATCCTGTTATGAGAGATCTTAAGTTTTAATTTACAGTTAGCTAGTTGCTTAAAGTGTAAATTTTATTTTCCCATCTTTGTGTCATTTTCAATCTTTGGTATGGTTGGAAATTTGAACATTGCAAATGGGAATGTATTTAGTATGCAAAACACATGTGATATTTACTACCGTCACAATCCATTGGTGAATCCTAAGAACGAAGGAACTAACAAAGGAAATATCCGGAATTATTATGATCGTGAAGATGGTGAAACTACACCGAGATTCGAAGTATTTGTTAAAAAAATCGAAAAAATGGAAAAATACAAAAAGAGAAAGAAAGTTTGAAGATAATCGTTTCGCAAAGAGCATTACCGAAGGAATTACATGGAAGGATCGATTATTCATTGATGCGTCCAAAGAAATCAACGATGTAGAGTATTGTATAAAGTAGAAGATATCGCCACTTACCTTGTAGAGTATGTAAAGTTTTGGCATTGGGAAGTTGACCATTATAGAAACGCCAACTTAGGTTGTTATTTTTTTATCGATGATCAAGACGTTGTAAATAGTTATGTCTTTATCGTGGTAACGGTCGGGATAAGTGTCTAGCAACTTGTACTTTAGGCTTTAATCTATTTGTTTCATATTTTTATTTAACAACAATTTTACTTCCTCTCACCTAATGATTAGCCCGCTGGTTTATACGCGAATGTGGAGTGATCGAGCGTGAGCATGTCCATCCTCGTTACGCCATGTAAAGCATGTCTCAGATGCCTCGTTGGTTTACGACTTTTGGTGAAAGTTAGAAGGTTCCTACCCTATATCATTCTTCATCCTCTTTCACGAGGTCCTGTGCAAATAATAGGAAAAACGTGCATTCCTATTTTTGGTACCTACGGTTAATTTAAACTAAACTAAACAAACTAAATACGAGTCAGTATGGTGAATACGCCGTATCATGTGCATGAATACGTCGTATTTCCAGAACTGACAATAATGTTTTTAAAGTGCATAAAAATTAAGATTGATAACGTCCAGACAATCAATACGCCATATGGTATGGAGCGGATACGCCGTATTGATGTCTGAGAAGACAGAATCGATAAAATTAATCAACATTCTGGGTTGTCTCCCGGGAAGCACTTTTGTTTATAGCGAAGTCTTTAAGTTAGACTTTTCTTCAACTTCCACTTCACAGTTATTTGGTGCGCGTCACCTTCCATTCGTTGTCCTTTTTAAAAAAAATATCTTCATAGATTTTGGACATATTATCTTCGTTTCACTCCTAAATATCATATTCACATCTTCTTATAGCAATATATTCTTTTTTGGGTTCAAGCGAGTACCGAATAGCTTCAAACTTTTCTGCTTTGCACATTATTTTGTTAGGTCGCTTATCAATAGATTTAGATGTATTGCTATATTTTTGCTTCGTCTGACTTTGTTCATCTTTCTTTTCAGTGTCGCACTTTCCACGTGTTATCAGATAAGGTTTGAAGAACGAATCAGTAGTAGTATTGTTATTACTCAAGATGTTGTCATCCATTTGTCTCTTATTCCAACTCCCATTCATCCAAGCATGGAACAATACCTTCTTAGTTCTTCCATCTATTTTCATATGTTTATCAAATGATGAATTTACTCGCGATATGAATTCAAGTGGATCAATTCCCTAGTTGTCTCTTTCGTTCAACATTTCTTCTTCTCCATCGTATGAATCGGGATAAAATTTTAAAAAAATTTCTCAACAAGTTCTTCCCAAACGGTGATTTTTCCTTCTCCCTCGTTTATCCACCATTGTCTTGCATCATCCGCCAGCGAGAGAGGAAAGATTTTCATTCGTAGTTGATGGGAATCCACACTAGGAATGTAGATTAAATCAATCATTTCAAGTACCTTAGCGATGTGGTCCATTACGTCTTCGTCAATCCATCCGTGGTATGCATTCTTATGTAATTCCACCAAAAATTCCTTGCTGAGTTTAATGTTTATATCGTTACTAGTGATAGAAAGATTCGATTTATTTTGAGCATTCACTATGTATTCCTCTGAAATTAGTTCTGCCATGACTTCTTATGGTATCTTCTTTACTCTACTAGCTCCGATAAGCACTTCTTGTAACAAGGGTAAAAATATCAGCAGGATTTGCTCTGAAAAAAGATAGAAAAATTAAGCATGGAAATTAAATATGAAGGCTTAGGTTCTGATTCTGTTTTAGATGATCGATACGCCGTATTCAATAGAAGTGAATACGCCGTATTAATCTTTTGAGTGAATACGCTGTATTGGACAAAAAGTTGGATAGGCCGTATCTGATGGAAGTGGATACGCCGTATCGGTTTATCGACCGAGAACAGTGTATTAGGAAAACAATTAAATTAAACACACAAATATATAAGGAAACAATTAAACAAACAAATATACAAAATTTACAGAATATACAAGAATATACACTAATCTAATTAACACTACTCCTAAGGGTTAGATCTAATCTAATAACCAAAATATAAAATAAAATATCAAGATTAATTTTCACTCCCCGGTAGCGGCGTCAAAAACTTGATGTGTCGTTGTGTGGTGTATATTTTTATGATTTAAGTTTTAAATTTATATTTTGCCGACTTAACCAAAAACAACACTTTAACGGGCAGTGTACCCGGTCGGTGGTAGATTCGTGGTAAGTAGGGTGTCGAACACTTGAAGCGAGGTTAAATCTCTTAATTTATTAATATTTTGGTTATCTAATCTAAGTTAATTCTAATCTAAGTCAAACCTATGCTAATCCTATGTTAGTTCTAATCCTAATTCTAACAGGTAAAAGGGGGTTTCAGCCTGAGAGACTAGCACGGGTTTGGTGGTGACTACAATCAATTCAAGACACTTTAACCCACGCAAGCAAATTAACAAAAGATAAAAGAGCGATCAAGCCTTATGATAGAAAACTATATTAGCCATCATTAATCCGATTAGAAGTTGGTTTGTTTATTCAGTGCAATGATTACTTATCTCGAGGTGGCATATCATTCTTAGACTTAGGCGGGACTTCATCCTAAGACCTAGACACATTAATTCTGTCACAATTAAAGCATCCGCATAAAGCATCCTTATTTGTATTGATTATAATTCATCTAGAGGACAACACGGTGTGTGTCATACTAACCCTAGCTCATAGAGACTTTACCCACTTATTGCTTAATGGTAATTTATGTTGGGTGGTAGTCCACAATCTAAACTATACCAATGATCAGAATGTTATTAGTTAGTACTAAGCCACTACCTACAACGGTATAACCAGTTCAATCGAGGCAAGCATGACGTTATTAGTGATCCTATTTGTACCACCTATACGCATTACTATATGGAGAGCTATCTCAGACTCTTAGCCTACGCCCAAACAACATCGAAGTTGCACGCATTAAATATGTAGGACTAGACCCATTTAAATGATAGGTCGCATACTTAAGCACATAAACAAGTATCATGTGATAAACATAATCAAAAATACAATGATAAATTAAGCAATCAAGATATAAACAAATCCAAACATTCAGATCTTCATTATAATGGTTAATACCCGAAGGTATTAGCTTTCAAACATCATAATTAATGCAAGAGTAATGATCTAGCCAAGGTAAACTAACCGAGTTAATGAATGATACCAAAAACTAAACAATTACAAAAGTATAAGAAATTACACGTCTTCTCATATGGATTGAAATGCGTTGCAATACCTCTTCTGCTCTTTTTCTCCTCTGAAAATCGACTTTTGTGGTTTAGGTATCGAGAATATGATTTAGCACCCTTGAAACTCGTTTTTAAGTTTTCTATTTATAAGGTTTAGAGTCGGTGTCGATACGGCGTATCCAATGTGTTGGATACGGCGTATTAAGGCTTTCTTGGAGTAAGGACCACATGTGATATCTTCCAGAATATTCACATACTATATCTCCAATACGGCGTATTGGTCTTCACTATATACGGCGTATTGATCATGTGGTCTTTGTGGTCTTTGGTGAGTGCAGGCACGGATACGCCGTATCTTCCTTGATGGATATGGTGTATTGGTTGTCAGAACAATAATCTTCAAAATATCTTCGTTTAAGCTCCAAAATGCGCGCCTTTTAGTCAAGTTTCACCAAGTACTCCATAATTACTGCAATTCTCAAATACAAACTATTAAGTAACAATTCTTTGCAATAACTATACAAAATGGGTTAATTACATGGGATAAATGATGGTATAAAATAGACATTAGTTGATGTCATCAGAGACCTGCAGAATGAACTTGTCCTAGAGAAGTCCATATCTCAAGGATACAAGGACGCTATAGATGGTTTAAGGGAGGAGGTTACTCAGTTTGTTGGTTCTGGTGTGGAGAGTCTTGTTCGAAAGTTGTTATCGGGTGATGAATTTCATGCTGCTCTTGCTCGTGTTGCATATCTTGGCATAAATTATGGTGTTGAGAGGGGGTTACGCATGGGGTATACCGATGTTGAGTTTGAAGCAACTGTCCAGAAAGTTTCTAACTTTCATGTGGGTACTAAGGCTAATTTTGACAAGGTTCTCGTTGATTTTCCTTCTACGCCTTTTCTTTTTCTTAGCAAGATTGCTGCGGCGTCTGGAGGTACTCTTTCTGATGTGGCCAGATATTGCTAGACAAATTCGTTCATTCGGCTACCTCAGTTTCTGTTGCTCCCTCCAGTGTTAATGAAGCTATGGACCAAGTGCCTCCTTGACCATGCTTCTAATGATTCGGTTGCTAGTATTTAGACTAACCTTTATGTTTGTTAGATTTTGCCAACTTTGTTGGATATGTAATGTTCCGAACACTTGACGATGGTTTTGTTACTATCGCCTCTTTTGATGGTGCTTTATTTTGCACCCCTTCAGGCCGATTTATGTTATCCTGCGTCATTGTCATTTCCTTTTATGTTGTGCCTAACTTGCTTATTTGTTCTATTTTTACATAGTACATTCATGTTTGTCCTTTGTATTTGTTTGTTTCTTAAGACGCGGCAATAGGTGCATACCCATGCAGAGTATTAGCCAACTCTTTGCATTTTAAGCATACATACCTAGACAATTTTTATTAGAATCTATGTAGCTTGCATGATATTTGTCCATTCGATATAGCTATTCATCGAAGAGCTTTCATAGGAGGGGGAAGACTTTGTGCTTCCTCCCTTCCACTGGGAACTTATGTGTTTCTTTCTTTCGCCCCTGTTGTTGCTTATTATTTCATCCGGAGGTAGCGAACCATCCGATGCATTTATGTTTTCATGGATTCAAAAGTTGTTCTTTCATATCATCATAAAGATGTAAATTAGATCCGTTGCTTTCGATGTAAAATACATGTTTTTTGGAGGGTTTAGCAACAATTTTCTTTCTTTCCCTTACTTCCTATTACATGTAATATTTCCTCAAATTACTAGAGTTCTATGTGCGTGGTATTTCTACACCTTTCGTAGACCGAAGCTTGTAGGCACCCGTGCCATATGTTTCAACAACCTCGTATGGTCCTTTCTATTTTGGTCCAAGTTTGCCTGTGTTTTCTGCTTTTAATAGCTCGTTTTTTTGAAGGATGAATTCTCCTACCTTGAATTGTTTATAATAGACTCATTGATTGTAATACTTTTCCACTTGTTGTTTTCGTCTTGTTTCTTTGATTGTCTCTATCTCTCTCCATTCTTTGAGCAGATTTAAGTTCATCCTGAGTGCTTCCTCATTTTCTTCATCGAACCTCTGGATTGTTTTTATTATGGGGATGCCTACTTCTGCAGGTATGACTGCTTCGGTACCATATGCTAGACTAAATGGTGTTTCCCTGTTACTCGTTTTCGGTGTTGTCCTATGGGTCCATAACACATTTGGCAATTATTCTACCCATGCTCATCCTTCCTGATGTAGCCTTGTTTTGATTCCTTGCATTATGCTTCGATTAGCCCTCTCCACAGCTCCATTTGCTTGAGGATGATATACCGATGTAGAGACGAGTTTTATTCCTAGTCCTTCTGCCAAAGACTTGAATGGGTCATTAATCAACTGGGTTCCATTGTCTGTTATGATGGTGGTTGGTATTTCAAACCTACATATAATGTTATCAAATGCAAAAATTTTGACTTATTTTCCTTTTATGCTAGTTACTGCCTTGGCCTCTATCCATTTGGTAAAATAATCAACAGCTACAATCAAGTACTTAATTTTGTCCGGAGCCTCGAGAAAAGGTCCAACAATGTCCATTCCCAATTTTTGGAAGGCTAAGCTGAAGTGACAGAGATCATGTCATTTTTTAGCAGCTTCGGTACGGTGGTGTATACTTGACATGAGTCGCAGCTTGATATCTCATTGTTGGCATCCCGATGCATGCTTGGCCAGAAGTATCCAGCAACATAGCTTTATGGACTGCCTTCCTTGGTCCGTCATGCATTCTGCACGACCCTATGTGTATTTCCTTTATCAGATATTTGGCCTGCTACGGACCTATGCATCGGAGTAGTGGCCCTAAGTATGATTTTCGGTATAAGACTCCTTCCTCTATGGTGTAGTTGCATGCTTTTTCTTGAATCGTTCGTGCTTCGGCAACATCTTTTGGTAGGATTCCATGTTCAATATATTCTTGGATCGGTGTCATCTAAGTTCTTGTTGCTTTTTAATGATTGCATTGACTTCTACTGTATCCACCGATTGCTCATTGAGTTCCTCACTCAACACTCCCTTTGTTAATCCTTCACATTGCACTGCTGCAAGCTTGTTTAAAGCGTCGGCTTTTTATTATCTTCCCTTGGTATATGGCTTATCTAGAAGTTGTTGAAGCTACGGATCATTTCTAAGGCTTTTTCCTTGTACTTCTTGGTTTTCTCACTTTTTGCTTCGTATGATCCTTCCACCTGGCTTGCTACCAACTTTGAATCTACAGATGCATGCATCTTTTCGACCTTCATTTTTGCTGCTATTCTTAAACTTGCCAGTAGCGCTTCATATTCCGCATCATTGTTTGAGTTGGCGAAGTTCAATCGAAGAGTGTAGGAATATTTTGCTCCTTCCAGATCTATAAGGATGAGTCCTGCCTCGGATCCATGTTTATTGGAGGCTTCGTCGGTATATAGTTTCCATATGTCTATTTTGGTGCCCAAATTTTTAGGTGTTTTGGTTTCTGGAGCTTCCTGCTCTTCCCTGCTTTTTCCTTCTGTCAAAGTATCATTCAACCCACTTGCTTTTACTAGTATAGAGCTTTCCTCTACCATTGTGTCGGCTAGGAAATCGGCGAGTACTTGTCCTTTTATTGCGCTTCTTGGGGCGTATTTGATGCCATAGGATTCGAGCTCAATTCCCCACTTAGCCAATCTTCCCGTTGCTTCTCGATTGTTTAATATTTGACTTATGGGTTTGTCTGTGATAACGTTGATTGTATGGCCTTGAAAATACCTTCTCAATCGTCTAGCGGCATGTACTAGTGCTAGAACTAGCTTTTCTATTGGTGGGTAATTAATTTCAGCACCCTGCAGTGTTTTGCTTACGTAATGGATTGGGGCTTGTCTCCCTTGTCTTTCCACTAATAAAACGGCGTCAACTGCTTCGTTGGCCGTTGATAGGTAGACCATGAGTTCTTCTTCCTTCTTTGGGGTCATTAAGGTTGGTAGCTCTGTTATCAGTCTCTTCATTTCCTGGAATGCTTCTTTAGACTTTGTTGTCCAACGAAAGTCCTTTTTGTTTGTACACTTTTTGAGGGTGTCTAAGCAGGGTAGAGCTTTTTTCGCTGCTTTAGAAAGGAATATGTTCAAGGCAGCAAGTTTGTCGCTTAGCCGTTATATTTGTTTTAGGTTGCTTGGTGAGGGCATGTTTACCACGACCTTTGCTTTTTCTGTATTTGATCTGATTCCTTCAGAAGTAACTATATATCCTAAGAATTTGCCTTCCTCTATTCTGAAGGAATATTTTTTGGGATTCAGCTTCATGTTTACCTTTTTGAGTGTCAACAATGTTTCTTCAACGTCTTTTATCATTTCTGGTTTTGTCTTACTTTTGATGACCATGTCATCCACATATGCCTCTAAGTTCCTTCCTATTTATCCTTAAAAGATGCTGTCGACCAATCTTTGATAAGTTGCTCCGACATTCTTTAGTCCAAAGGGCATTTTTGTATAACAAAAGACTCCTTAATCGGTATGGAACGTCGTTTTCTCTTTATCCTTTTTGGTCATTTGTATTTGGTGGCACCCCTTGTAGGCGTCTAGGAAGCGATTGTACTTGAACCCCGTTAGGGATTCTATCTTCTAATTGATCTCCGGCAGAGGATATAGGTCCTTTGGACAGGATTTATTCAAGTCTTTAAAGTCAATGTTTTTTTACTAGAACAGGTTTGGCTACCCAAGTGGGGTATCGTACCTTTCTAACTATTCTAGCCTTAAGCCATTTTGCTACTTTATCATTTACTACTTTTCTTCTGTCAGGAGCTATGCTTCATTTCCTTTGCACCCTGGGCTCTATGTGAGGGTACGTTTTGAGTTCGTGTTCTGCAATGAAGTGGGGAATTCCGATCATGTCTGTCGGAGTCCAAGCAAAAGCATCGGCAGGCTTCCGTAATATTTCAATGAGTTCGGATCTACACTTAATGGACAAGTTTCCTCCGATAGTAATGGTTTGGTCCGGATGGTCGTCATGAATGACCACCTTCTCCGGAGGTTTGCTTTCGAGTGGCCTTTCAAGGTGTTCGTCCTTTCCCTCAACTTTTTCATCTGTTTGAGTGTCTTTCTTAGGTGGGCTGGGTGGCGGTTGTATGGTGTCATCTGGCTCTCCTGCTTTGTCCGTTTTCCATCGACCTTCTTTTTTGCCATGGCTGGTCGTTCCTACGGAACTCGGTGCTTGTATTTGGGGAAGGGTGATCCTCCCTTCCATGGCTGGTCCTTATGCTTCTTCCATCCTTTGGCATTCGTGGAGAGTTTCTCTCTTTGTTATCATTGTTGCAATCCCGTTGGCGGTGGGGAATTTTATCATTAAGTGGATAGTGGAGGCCACAGCTCCTAAGCTTCTTAGACCGGTCCATCCCAGTATGACGTTATACGGGGAGTGGCTTTTAACGACCGCAAATTCCATTGGTATAGTTCGGAGCCTTTCCGGTTCTCCTATAGTTACATTTAGGTTGATGGTTCCTGTTGGGTAACTTACTTCGCTAGAAAATCCCACCAACGGCGTTTTGGACTCTTTAAGCTTTGCCCTTGTTTCAACTCATAAGTTTCGAAAACAATGTTCATACATAACTTAGGAGGAACTTCCTCCGTCAACATAGATCCTTCGGACCAGGAATCCTTCAATTAGTGCTTCAAGTATTATGGGAGAATTCACTAGCTGACACCCTGGAGTAGAAGGAAACGATATCTCGTTGTCCAACCATTGCTCAGATTGTTCGCGAGGTCTTTTACTGCTTATATTTACTCTAATCATTCCAACGATAGTTTCAAGCCAGACTAGTTCTGCTTGCTCAGGCCTTTTTCCATTTATGCTTTTATGTTTACCTTCGTGATTAGCACCGAAGTTTCGCTTTCTGGGGCTTCTCTTTCGAATCTGTGACATTTGTTGAGTTGCCAATGCAAATATTTGCTCCGGTAAGGGTGATGCATAGGGCTTCCTCTTTAACCCTGGCCTTTCATTTAGCTTTATATTGATCGTCCTTGATGTGTTTTCTATCCTACTAACGAGGGTGGGAGAGGGGTGTCCGTTTTCGGGCGAGAAGGATGCAACGGACCGAGGTTGTGGTCTCGTCACCCCAAATTCCGGTAGTACCCTTCTGGCCCCTTCCTCCGGTGACTGCGAGTCAGTCTTGTTTTTTTTCCTTTTTCATCAGACTCAGGTAGATTGGGATGCCGGGTCCCACGGATGGCACCAAATGTTGAGGTAAATTTATGTAGGCTGCTTGTGCTTGGTAAAAGTGACCTCAGCGGTGATAAATGTCAAGCTCAGCTTGGTTCCTTTAGAGCTTGGTCCTTCATCTCCTAGCTGAAAGTAAGAAAGAGCACCGTTAGCTGGTCTCGGGGTGTAAATCCGAGACCAACTCCGGCATAAGAGTAAGTATGGCGGTATGAGATAAATGCGGAGAATATAAAGTATGGTCTAGAGTAGGTGTTGTATGTATCGTCTTAGGGAAATAAGCCATCCTTTTATACTATTTGGGATTCACTACAAGACATAACCGTAGGGCTCTAACTTGGTACGATCTGTCGGTTGCGTGTCATTCCAAGAACAGTGGTCCTTTATGAGGATAGTACATTTGTCGGAGTGTCTCTTAATACCGCCGCATTAAGACGGAGCTAATGACTCCGGACCTGACGTATCCTTCGACACACCAGCTTCTTCGGAGTTCTAATGATGGCTCTGGACCTGACGTGTCCTTCAATAAGTCAGCTTCTTTGGATCATTTCTTTGGTTTTAGCCCGTGCTAGTTTAGCAGCAATATCTAAGCTACTTTCTTCGTCTGGATGTTCTGAGGGAGACTATACCTCATCAATACGTATTATCGAGTCAAAACCACTATGACCACCATACAACTAACGTTATTAAAACTTCTTTCGTAAATAAAGTACAACTACTTTCGAAACCTTACACATCTACATAATTCCGCGTTATACCAATTCTGAACCAAACCGTTTATTATTAGGTCGAGACCTAGCATAGTGGTGCATCCCCGTGTAATCATTCATTTCAGCTGCTTTACTTCATTGTTTACTATGAGTTCATAGCCCCACTTTTTCTACTTTTTAACATACGTTTTATGACTTTGGGTGACAACATTGTTTGCTTTTCAAAACTGGACACAAGTACCTTACGTGAGATTTTCCCTGTTTAAGTGTTGCCTAAGTTTTGCGTTTAGACCACTACTAATGCCCATTATATCATGAACCGTTAATTTCTTGACCGACTGTACTGGTTAAGTGAGCGCGAGTGTTATAAATAGATCTATTGAGACTGATTATCCCTATTTGGGTAAGTAGCGCTTACTAGTTTCGAAGGTACCGAATTAATGGATTATAACATGTCGGATTTCGTTTAGGTTATCTTTGGTCGGATACCTGTTGGGCAAGCTTTACTTACTTGGCATGATTTATATGCTACTTACATATTGAGCCTCGATTTTATGAGCTTAACGCAACGTAAATGTTTCCATGTGAAATTGTATCTATTATAATTGTCACATCCGTTTCAAATCTTGTGGTCCACCTTATTATGTTTAAACTAAACCTATGAATTCACCAACTTTATGTTGACTATTTTAAGCAATGTTTTTAGGTGCTTAGCTTTGGATATCTGTTCAAGGTGCTATTTGAGGTCTTCCTTCCATGTGACAACCATTTTCAAGACTTTTGATTTATCATGATTGTTAAACTTTTATCAAACTTTTATTTACGCTTCCGCATCCTTTGAAACTTATTTTGGGATAAATGTAAGACCGTTTACTTTATTTAATGTAACAAGTATGATTTTCCAAAACGTATCCTTTAGAGGTCATTCTTTATACCTTGTGATCGTGATATCCATATCAAGTCACGCCCTGGTTATCTATTATGACGAGACCCTATTTGGGGGTGTAACATTGCTTATGAATTATATGAAACTTACAGAGTAGTCATATTTCCTTATTATTGAATCTATCTTAAAGTTATTAATAACTGTTTTAAATTTTCTGATTATTCAAACACTAATCAAATCCCTGTGGACGACCTGGTCTTACCTAAAATGTTGTACTACATACGTGGGTTATACTTTTACTCGTGTGTTTCCATTTCATAAACCGGTAATTTCAGTCTTATAAATTTAAAGCTTTTGAAACACATCACCTAACATAAATGACACGATTGTGTCCTAAAGTGTCATGATTATTGCTTCCGCATACGACATACTCAGGAGACATGTGATAGTCATTAGGGCGATGGTGATTGAAACCATAGTGAGTACATGATGGGAAAGGCTTTGCCTTAGGTTTCTAAATTTGTTTTGAAGGGGATGCATACTGATAAGGCTAAGCCTTGTAGTTTTCTACTGTTTTCAGTGATGCAACATGTGCTATGTGATCAGAAGTTTTGTGATCTTTAGCTTTGCAATGAATATAGTATAGAATCTTAAAGCAGTCATCAGTGGAATGATTTATATAATAGCAAAGCTCACACTTCATTTTTGGTTTTTGTAGAGGTTTTGGTCTAACTGATTTTGATGATTTAGTCTTTAAGAGTTTAGGAATTGATTCCTGAGTCTTTTGAGATGATTTGTTCTTTCAACAATTCAACAAGTTGAGTTAACTCATCTAGTTTTGACTCATGTTCAATGTTCTTACTTCAATAGGAATTGAAGAATTTGAGGTTCAATACGTTCAATAGTGACAGTTCCTGAAAACTCTTGCTTAAAGAAGCTTGTGATTCAGGCTTTGTATGTTTAGTGGTACCCAACCCATCTATCTGTTAGAGAGTGTTGTGAATAGACAGTGGTTTAACCTCTGAGCTTAGAGAAGCTTGCTGAAGAATTTTTAGAGAAGGTAAAGGTGTTTGATGATTTGACTCTGATTCTTTGGAAGACTCAGGGTCAGTGGGTGCCTAAGGACAACCTAGCTTTCAGGAGCCAAAATTCTACGAGTGTTGAAGTTTGGCAATTTGTTGTCAGGGTTAGATCTTTTAACCTAGACTTTGGATTTAGAAACTTAAGGTCAATGTTAATGTACTTTAAGTAAGTTTGTCAATCAACATCCTCGTCCATAGATAAAAGGATGTTTACCTTTCTCATGGTGATGTCAATTCATTCATCATTCCTTACATGATTTTTACCCACAACAAGTTGTTCATCCTCAGCAAGAGCCATCAACACTTTGACTTTAACCATTTGTTCAGCATTAGATGGCACTTCTTCCTCATCTCAGTCATATGTTTCAGCAACAAGACCTTTATCTTTAGACTGAAAAGGTTTAACTGACTGAGTACTTGAAGAACCAGCTTCAAGAAGTGCAAGTTTAGGCTTGGCTTTCTTGTACTCAGTCTTATAATGTTTTTGAATCTTTTGATCAGTTTGATTATTTTTAAAGTGTTGAATGGACAAAATAGTTTTTAGGTGAAATTTACTTGACCCTTAAGATTTGTAAGAGGGTACTGATATTTTAGAGAAACAATCGTTTGTAAAGTGACCTCGTTTGCCACACTTAAATCATTTAGTCTTTCCAGAGACTTTTGTACTAGAAAATTTGTTTCTTTTGATGAAAAGTTTTGACCCAGCCAAAAGGGCTCTTTCATGAAACTCGATATCTAAATCTCTTAAATATTCCTCACTGGTTCTTTCATCTACATCATCATTAGAATTCTCTTGAAAATCCTAGATAACATTATTAGATAAAAAGGCAGCTGAAATGGGTGCAGTTATTAGGGCCTTTTTGGTCTTAGGGTATCTCCTAGAGATAAGGTTCTCGTTATAGAGAAACCGCTTGTATATGTTAACAAGGTCAAGGGTCTGAATATGATTAGCTTTCTTAGCCCTTATGAGAAGCTTAACTACTTCTCAGGGAGACTGTTCACAAAACCAACATTGATTTCATGTTTAGACAGTTTTACACCATCATTTGATAGCTCATTGAGCAAGGTTTTGTAATGGGTATAGGTCTGAGAGAGACTTTGAGAGTCTTTTCCTGTGAAAGTATTATACTCAAGTTTCATATCCATGATCTTATTTTCCTTAGTATCTGAGGGGCCTTCTAAGTTGTGAACCAAGTCAGTCCATGTTTGTTTAGTTGTCTCATAGCTAATGGCTGACTCCATTATATCATCTGGTAGACATGATATAATGATGCTTTTAAGGCTGTAATAGTCCCTTAAGTATAGATATCACACATATATGAAAGGTTAAGCATGGAATATATTAGAGAGGGTAGATGATTAACTTTTAATGGCTTTTAGATTATGATAGAATGAAAGAGTGAAATTACAAAGTGTGAGAAGAAGTCTCTAATTGCTCTCTTAAGAAGAGTATTTATAGCCTTCTAGGATTTCTACATAATCACTAATCCTAAGTCTAAATGGGCTCTTTTTCTTAATTGGGCCCTATTGGACATATTACATTCTTTAATTACTAAAAACTACATAATAAAACTAAAACAACTATACTATGAATAATTATCACTTCTTTATTCCTAACAATCTCCCTATAAGAGTTGATTATTCAGGACGTTCTCTATGCCAAAAAAGTAGTCTACTATTGACGTACCTCTCCTATATTATCATATACCTTTTAGCACCCCATCTAGTGACGTATCACAAAATGTTAGATCCTTTAGATTTCTTTCACTTTTTTGCACTCGTCTCCCCCTTAGGAAGGACATTATCATCTGGATGGACATCATGATCTCTTTTATGAAAAATGTTCTGTCTGCAAGACTCAGGTGACATTGAAGATGCCTCAAAATTTATCTTTAGAATGTTCCATAAATCATAATAAGCTTCTATCGATTGTGGATCATTCTTCATCTTCAAGTATAATTGTTGTTGTATATCGGGAATAGAAACACTTGAAGATGGTTGTAAAGTGATGACTTGATTTTGCAAATAATTCTTGATAAATTCTTCTATCTGTTGAGGAGTAGTAGTAGCAATTTGATGTGGAGTTCGTGAAGACTTCACAGGAAGCTTTACAATCCCCAAGGCAGTGTACCTAGTCGTTGTAGTGTAGTATAGGCACGACTCGGGGGTTGTTATAGTTCTCTAAGGGAATAGGTTAGGAAGGCTCAAACACGGTCTAACATAATTCTAAGGGGTTAAGAGAAGATTATTTTTGTATTTTTATATTTATAAGAAAGCATGTAAATATCATGGTTTGAGAGGTTGGTTTGATTATAAATAATTAAACTAAATATAATCTAAACTACTGGTGATAACTTTATGATAAAAAAGATGTATTTACCTAATCATGCACTACTCCTCAGATTTCTTCTCCTAGATTCGTTGCTTTGTCACACTTGTGATGATTTGTGTAAGTATTTCCTAAGTCATGAACGAATTACACGAACCCACGGTCTATTTAATATTCCGTTAAGGTAACGCACAAGTAAGGTAGTATGAAGACTATTACAAGGTCCCTAAGAGTATATTAAATGCATGTGAAATATCTTAAGAGGGATCAACCATATAATGGGTAAGGTAGTATGAAGACTGTTACCGATGGTATCCTTTTTACACACTCGTGTTTCCCTAGACATGTCAACAGCGATACAGACAAAAGCTGGTTTTCTAAAGCTTAACGCGCACATTCATCAACAAGAAGCAACATCAAAAGGATCTACAACCTAAGTTTCATGCAATCATAGATAAATATAAAGGTAAATTAGTCTCACATGTTATAAAGAAAGCAAGAAGATAAATCAATCAAACAACACATAGACATATTGAATGATTAATGATAAATAACCTTTCTTGATTAAAACATGAATTCAAGGTAGTATAATAGGATTTTGTAGCCCTAAAAATAACCTACAAAGCTGCTAGAATGACTAGGGTTCGTCTCCCTAGGTTTATACAAAGTTACACACTTAAAACCCTAAAGACGGTTTTATATTTACAGAGATATCGACGCGACGGCGTCGCTTAGAAATCCTGACGTCGTCGCCACGTAGATGATTCTAGATCCTCTAGTAGGCCACGTCCTGACGCCATCGCGAAATTTCTGACGCTGTCACTAGATACATCACGACGGCGTCGCTTTATGCCTATGACGCCATCTCCACGCACTGTATGCATCAATCTTTAAGAGATTTGGTGTAGGTCCGTAATCTTGTCCGTTTCTTCTTCAAATGAGCCCAAGTCAAGTGTATTTCCTCCAAAAACCATCCAAGTGCTAAAAACCTGAAAACAAACGATTAAGCACATAATTTGGGCATATTTGTATGATTTAGGTGGTTAAATGACCTCGAAAAAGTGTATAAAATGACACCTCATCAAATACCCCTACACTTGGGATTTGCTTGTCCTCAAGCAAATGAGCTTTTCTACCTAGACAATGGCAGTATTAGGGTCATTTAACCTACTCTTTAAAAGTATTTTACAACACAATCTTCTAGACCTCGTAATTAAAAGCAC
>BQNB010066498.1:7024-34540 GCA_026074375.1 Tanacetum coccineum
GGTGGTAGTGAAGTTGATGGAGCAGCTATGGATTCTACTCCCTCTAAGGTTTAACCCTGAACAAGCATTGTGGCAAACAATGCAGTGTCCACCCTAGTATATCCCCTTGTAACCCTCTTCATGTTGTTAAAAACTTTATTTGTAAGGGAGTGAGCAACATAAGTTCTGGTGTGGGGTTGAAGAAGTCTCATTTGCTTGTTTAAACAGAGTTGGATAAATCTAGGATACATTAAAAACTTATGTGTGCTATCTACATTCTTAAACATAGCATCAAAAATCATTTTTGAAAAATTATAAACCCTATTTGTGGCCAAACAGATTATAGCAGTTGCTATATTGCTACTAAATTGCTCCCAGGAAGTTTTCTTAGGGATTAGGCAGTGGAGGATAATATGTATTAAAAACCTCCACTGAGGTGAAAAATGACCCTTTTGAAATGTAAGTTTTTCAGAATCAGTTGCATACCTCATTAGAGCAAGGTGCTCAAATATCTCTGAATTAGGTAGAGTAGTAACACCACCATTGTATTCTAACTTTAGATGTCTTCTCAGAGAGGCTTCGGTAAGAGTCTTTACTTGTCCATCTATGGTAGCAAATAATTCCACTTCTTCATTAGCTCTTGTTCTAGCAGTAGCTGTTCTCCAAAACTGTTTGATAAATGAGACATATATTGTTGGATTCTCTGTGAGAGCATACTTGATGTGACTAGCATTTAGAAAATCAATGATCTGATGAAACCCTTCACTTCCTTCAGACTTCTCTAAGTAGGCCACCATATTATGCTTGTCGTAAAATTCTAAATTTGCCATGTGTTTGATTAAGGAGTGAATAAACTTCTGGGATGAGTTCGTTTATGAAAGTATGTGAATGTGGTAGAGTTAATTGAGATAAGAGAGAGTTTATAATGGTTGCAATTGGACCGACTGAAAAAGATTTGTACTTATCTTGAAGAAATCCTATGAATTTATAGAAAGATCAAGAATTCTTCAATTAGTCAAACCCTATAAGCTATAAGCAAGGCAAGTTGGCGGAAATATCTCAACGGCTATATTAAAATAAGGAAATTCTGTTATGCCTTGAACAGTACTAACGGTCACCCAGCAGTACTAATTTTGGCCTAGCAGTACTAACCTTAAGCCTAGCAGTATTAACTTTGCCCAGCAGTAGTAAGATATGCCTAGCAGTACCAACTTAATACTGGCAGTATTAAGTTTATGCCAAGCAGTATCAACTCCAATCTTGGTCCAATGTTGATTCTCACAATCTCTCTTTCTGTTTTTATACTCATAATTTCTCTCAATTCTTTTTGCTTGCCAATTCACTCTTTCTATTTTTAAGCACACATCTCTCTTTTTGTTTTTGGCTCACAACTTCTCTCTTTCTTTTATGCTCACCAAAATCTGTCAATTATCAGACAATTTTGTATAAGGTGCCATCAATTCTTTTAGTTTCATACTGTCCTCTCCACTTCCAAGTGTGTTAACTCTTGAGAGAGGTGGGTCATTCCCTGGCTGTTTTTATCACATAACTCTCTTTCTGTTTTTAGCTACAATCATTTTCTATTCTTTTCTCATACCAATCACACAGTTTGTACAAATTCTTCAACTTCCATTAGTTCAAGATGTCCTACACTTCAAGTGTGTTAACTCTTGAGAGAGGTGGGTCATTGGACTTTTAGATGCAGCCTCAAACCTAGTTTGAGCATCTACATCCCTAATATGGTAAAGTGGCACCTGGGACCACTACCTGAATCAATTCCCTAAGGACTTGGCTCATTAAGTGTTGCCATATATTGAGTCTTATTGATGTTACCACTGTCCTGCTCTGCTTCTAAGCTAGAAGCAGTAGTGGCAGCTCACCCAACGCCTTATGGACGCCTATCATCCAAACCTTTTTCAGGGGGACCACCAGACTGAGGTACCTTAGTGTCTTGACCTCTTTTTACTTGCCAATGTGTGTGACACTTTTTGTCTGATGTATCAGTTTCTTTCATTCATTCTTGATCTGGCTTATGAGACAATTTTGCCTACCATTTAATAATGCATCAGAGGTCAAGCAATCTATATATTTCATTCATATTGCTTTGACTTAATCCTGCAGGATGTTAGGTCTTATTACTTTATTTTAAACTCTTGGTCCATTATACATTGTTTATTTTACTTTATTTATCCCATAGGTGTTCTATTCTTTAATAAAGTTCTTAAGGATCTCACTTGTTTCATCCTTAGTTGCTAAAAAGAAAACCCATGTAAACCTGCTATAATCATCAGTGATCACTAAGCAATACTTTTTATGCATTAAACTACTCACAAAGTCGACAAAAACAAGTCCATATGCAGCATAAACAAAGGCTTAGTAATGGGATTCAGTACATTAGACTTACAAGAGGCTCTATGTTGCTTCCCTTTAAGACAAGCAACACAGGTTTGGTCATTTTCAAAAAGTTTTAAAGGCAAACCTCTAACAAGATTGTCTTTAACAAGCTTATTTATGTTCTTAAAATTAATATGACCAAGCCTTCTATGCCAGAGCATTGATTCATCTAATGTAGCCTTTGCAACAAGACAAGTTAAACTCTCTTTAGGAACAATGGTCTTCATATCAAAACTGTACATGTTGTCCTCTCTAGGAATTTTAAGAAGTATCTGATTTTCATCGGGTAACTTAAAATCAGGAGATAAGACAAGACATTCAGTGTTAGTAAAAAGGACATAGTTCTTTTTGTCACACATCTATGAGACACTAAAAAGATTGAATTTTAACTCCTTGACAAAGTATACATCATCAAAATCAAGACTATCAGTTTTAAGTGTACCTTTACCAGAAATTCTACCACCACATGCTCCTCCCCCAAATGTAACATAACCTCCATCATATTCCTTGAAATTTGAGAGATAAGCTATGTTCCTAGTCATGTGCCTTGAGCATCCACTGTCAACAGAACCTTTATCATTCAATTATGGATTGCCCTGCACATAGAAATAAGGAAATTAGTTTCCTTTGGGGACCCAAGCCATTACTGACTTGGATCTGCCTCATGCATCAATGTAGTTATATCTGTTGAAAACAAGTGATGCACCATTAGGTCTGGTAGGTCTCCAAACCTAACATGCTGAGGGCTTGACAGCATTGACCCTATTTGCCCTGACAGTATTAACTGGTGTTGTATATGGCCTAGCAGTATTAACTACTCTGGGCCTAACAGTGTTAACCTTTTGATTAAAGTATCTGTTAGTTAATGTTGGTTTCATATAAAAGGGCCTCTAAACAGTTGATTGTGCTTGTTTAGAAAACTGTGACATTGATTTAGCACTATAAACATAAACAATATAAATAGGCCTAACAGTACTAAGTGGTTTTAGGGCAGTTTTTAGCAAGACTGCTCTTGGAGTCATAATCCTGTGGGTAGTAGTATGTGAGGTTTTGGCATAATAGTCATAATCCACCCTGTTGTAATTATTCCCAGTCACCATCCTTTTCCTTTGACGGTGAGGACAATTTATCTTCATATGATCAAAACTTCCACAATTAAAACAAGCTTTGTTATACATCACAAACTCACTTCCTAGATGATTGGACTTCTGACCATTCTAATTTCTCTGATTCCCTCTAGGACTTTGTGATCTATACATCTCAGCATACCTAACTAACTTTTTAACTGGTTTTTCATTATTCTTTGGTTTGAAAAACTCTACCTTTTTAGCAGCATGAAAAATAGTTTTTTTAACAACATTAGGTAAAGACTCAACAGAGCTATTCTCATTATCAGACACTTGTTCTTTTTCCCAAAAGAAGTCAATCTAGTATTCTCTTAGATGTTATCTGACATCTTGTCACATTCAATGGTTATAGACTGTATACACAGTATCCCTAGGAAATTCCATCAAATTCAGGCTCTTTGAATTCATTAAGACCTAAATAAGACAAGTCAAGTTTTGTAGGTGCATTTAGGGATAAGGGGTAAGGTGGAGCAACAACATGATACCCTAAATCCTTCTTACTTTTGTTAGTTATCTGACTTTCTAACAACTTGTCTAGGCATTTTGAGGCATCATCAAATTTTGCAGTTTTAAAATCAATACCCTCTTTTTCATGCATAATTTTTTCAAACTCAGTCTTAAGCATACCTATTTCATAGTCTTTGCAACCTACTTCTCTTTTAAGTAACTGCAATTTTCTTTCACTAAAAAGAACCTCAATTTCATTTTCCTAAATGTGACAGTTGATCTTCTACTGTTGCTAAACTCTTTTATAGTTACTTGCTTAATTCAGTTTCATTAAGCTTAACAATCAGTTCATCACACTATTTCTTAAGAGTTTCATAGTTTTTCAGACAAGTTTTAGAGCAAGATTTATCATTGTATACCTCAGAATCTGAGAATGCCATTAGAGCCATGTTTGTTTGAATATGATCTTCTGCCATGTCACTCCAATCATAACCAACTCCATCTATTGCCAACATTGCCTTTGAAGATGTGTCTTCCATATTTACAGTTCTTTTTGGGCTTTCTTGATTCCTAGAGTTGTCTTGATATCTGAACTAACCATCTTTGTTTCTTGGTGCTCTACATTCCCTGGCAAAGTGTCCCATCTTATGACAGTTGAAACACTCTACCTTTAACTTATCATACCCAGCAGTATCATTAGCATTGATGAAGATTTTCTTTCCTATCCTCTAAAAATACCTCTTTGCCCTCATGCTCAGCAGAGAGAGCTGCACTTCAAATCCATTGCTTCCAAATCATCTTCATGAGTTTGCTCTAAGTCCTGCTATAGGAGATTAGAACCATTAGGATTCTTAACCATGAAAGCATACACAACATTATCATTGATGTTAGCAGTACTAACAGAGGAACTAGCAGTATTAACATTAGGACTAACAGTACTAACAATAGAAGCAGAGTTAGCAGTGTTAATATCATTAGTACTGCTAGTACTTGGAGTAGTCATAAATGCCATGTTTTGAGTACCAGTACTTGCACCAACAAATTTCTTTACATCTTGTTCAACAATTTTGAAATTGTTGTACAAATCATCAATACTCATAGTTTCAATATCAGGCTAATTCATCCAGACTACTACATGAGTGTTCCACTCAGGAGGCAAACTTCTCAAAAACTTTGAATTTAAGTCTTTTGGAGCGATAACTACACCCAAAATTTCAAGCCTACTAACAAGCTTTTAGAGCCTGTTAAAGATAGAGTCAAGTGACTCTAAGCTTGAAGCATTAAAATTTTCATATTGTTGCTTCAAAAGTGCCTTCTGTGTTTTCTTGGTTGCTTCATTACCTCCAAATCGAGTTTTAATAGCATCATACATTGTTTTAGCATCATTGTACTAACTGAAAGTAAGCTGATGTTCATTGGGAAGAGCCATAAGTAGCAAGCTTCTAGCCTTAACATCATTCTTCTTGTTGATCTTTTCTTCTGCAGTTACAGGTACTAACATCTTTGTAACAGAAGTGCCATTCTCTTGTAATGTTTGAGGTACATATACCCATGAGTTACCATTCTCTATGACCTCCCATAGAGCATAATCTTGTACCTGAAAGTACTGCTTGATTCTTATCTCCCACATCTCATACTCACCAAGTTTGAGTATGGGAAGCTTAGCAGTAGTGTTATTCTGTGCAGTTTCGAATTCCATGACTTCTAGATCAAAGTTTCTCAAAGTACAAGCTCTGATACCACTTGTTGATCCCAAACCTTGATCGATTCTTTAGCTTGTAAAGAGTATGTTACCTTGGATAAATCCAAAATAATTATAGAGACTTTGTGTGTATATTAAAGTGTATGCGGAATCTATACCTTAATACTCTAGAAGTAAGATCAATGAAACAGTAAATATGAATGACCAATGAATATTACCAAAAAGCTTCAATATTATTAGATCAATAATACGAGTACTCTTGACTAGTACTAGGGTTTACAACCTTAAAGCATGCAAACGTATTCTTAAAAGTATATCTAAAACCTTAACCTAGGACCTCCTTTTATACACCAAGGAGTCCTTTACAAGATAACTACAAATCTTAGAGAATCTTCTATAATCTTAAACATATACGTATCTTCCTAACTTTATAAGATATACACTAAGATTACATCCATACATATCTTCTCATACGTCTTTATCTTCAAGTAAACTTTAGTCTTCATGTAGCAGTACAAAATCTTCCAGCAGTATTAAGTTTAATACTGGCAGTACTAACTTCCTTCTGGCAGTACTAATATTGTACTAGCAGTACTAACTGAGTTAATACTGTTAGTTATAAGAAGAGCAGTATTAACCTCTTGTGAAGATTTATTCCCAACAATATTCGATTCCATGATTCATGATTTTGTGTAACAAGATACATCATACAGGAATCATGTAAATGGTTTTGGTAATGGGTACGCTATTGATTGCAAACATCAAATCACATAGACCCTTGTTATTAGGGTTTCGCTTTATCATAAATGGTTTGTTGGTTCTGATGAATGAAGACCTGGTTCATTTAGATCAATTAAAAGATCTAAAACGATTACATCAATAGGGCTCATTGTTTTGAGATACTGTAATTGTACGTGTATGGTTGCTACACGTTTGTAAATTGTTCGTCAAATTTATGGTGAGAAGATGATTGAAACCCTAAATTCGTGTAGGGACATGATGTGAACGGTGTGGTTATAATATGGATACACATGGGCTTGAAGGGATCATTGGTGGTCGTCATTGTATTCTGTTGCTATACGTTAATATTGCCAAGGATTTAGTGACAGATTAGTGACACATAACGTGTCACAAAAGGCAATAGGAGGAAGGAGTGAGTTAGTACTGCTTGTTACATTTTATTATTGCTGCCTTTCATTATTAGTACTGCTAGCTTTATTTTTAGTACTGCCAAGAAAGTTATAACTATTGTTCGAGTGCAATGTTAGTACTGTCCAAAGTACTTAATACTGTTCACACGAATTACTACTTTTGGGCTTTGAAGATTAATACTGTTGGTCGAGTATGATATTAACGCTGTCAATGTTTATTAGTATTGTTCGTGTATTGGGCCCAAGAAGTATTTATGCTGCTGTTTAATATTGTTTGATTATTTAGGCTCAAAAGAATTAGTGCTGCCAACAGAAGGTTTCTCCTCTTCGAGTTTAATTAGTGCTGCCCAAGAAGAAGTTTATATTATTCGAGTGTATTTATGCTACTTGTTGTATCCAAGAAATGGTTAATACTGCTAGTTACGTTCGATATTAGACAGAACGTAATATTTGTTCTCAGATCTCAAACAGAAAGGAAAAACACACAGAAGATTTTTGATTTAAATGTTTAAAAGGATCATTTTTGGATTATTTGAATTAATTAATTATGAAGATTATTGTTTATCACTTATTTGACGTTGAAGTGGAGTTTCACAGATGCGTGTTCTTATCATATCTTAAAGTGGGTGTTACACTTTGAAGATAACTTGTTCGTGCTTAGAAACGATGTGACGAAGACTTGATAAATCTAGCAAAGGTGTGTGATCTAACTTATGGTGCTCAATGCTCACATTTGCTATCACTTTGGTCTGGTGTCTCATAGAAGATGAGGATAATTGTCAAGAGGTTGCGATCTACTTATATTTCATAGATTTATTTATAAGTTTGAAGTCACGTGGATAGTACAAGACATAAGACACAAGTTTGAGTTATTTTACTTCTACATCAAGTTCGTAATACTTAATTTTATTCATCAGTAATCATTACAAAAAGCCTACAGAATTTGAAGATTTAAGAGATGGTTAACATATTGGTTTCAGGGGAAGCTTAATTGACAAAATGTTTAACCATCAGGATTTGTTCATGCACCACTTGAAGTGAAAGGTTTCATTACTACTGCTAGTTGTTTATAACTACTGCTAGTTTAAGTTTCTACTGCTTGAATTCATTTTTCTTATTGTGCGTCATGGAGGGTAATTTAAGTCATTGGAAGGCTGGATTAGTAGTGTAGTATATGGTTTGTAGTTGTAAAGATTCAAGTTGCTTATCTTCACAAGACCCTTATTGGATTATGACAAAAAGGGGAAGAAGATTATAGAGATATGATTTGCAGCTTATTATGTGTGGTGGCATGAAAAGGTTACAAAGGAAATCTGAACTAAGGGGAAGTTTGTTTCATTCAGGGAGATCCATGATCTCAACTTCATGGGAAGCTTTGATTAAAGGCTTTATGATGAAGTTCGTACAAGAATATGTTTGTTTTGTCATCATCAAATAAGAGAAGATTGTTGGGAATTATAGATTTGATGAGACAAAAGAAACAAGTAATGAAACAAAAGGACTAAAATCATCATTAAAGAATTCTACAAGCTGGTGGAGAATTATTGAAGATTTAGTCAAAGATATTAAAATATGAAGATTTTGGAAGGTCTCCTTAAGAAGATAAAGATAACAGAAGATATGAAGATATTCCTTAAATGTTTAAAAGATTTACTTGTTTATATCTTTATGTTAACTTCCTTTGTAAGTCATGATCTCTCTATATAAAGAGATCATAGACACATAATTTTTGCATTCAGAAAAGTGTGTGTGTGTGTACACAAGATACAATGTAGATGTCTAAGAGTGTTGGTGTAGCCTAAAGGTAATCAAGGTTTTCCTTGATCCCTGTTACTGTTAGTGATAGGTAACTATATTATTCTGATCAAATAATATTAAGACGTGATGGAAACATATGGTAATAAAACCTTGTTATGATAACTTTGATTTGTTCTTATTCTGCTGCATGTTAATATCTTTGTTATCATGATCCTAGATAAGTTCTAATCAAACTGAGCTATAAATGATCCAAGAACTATCAAGTATTTTAGTTCTGAGTGCAGCTAAGGTACTTGCAGATGCAGCTAGAGTTCAAACTTGTAGTAGAAGAAGAAGAGCAGTTAGTACTGGCAGTGGTGGAGTTAGTACTGCTAGTAGAATAATTAGTACTACTGAAGAAACAGTTAGTACTGCTGGTGCAACAATGCTAGTTAGTACTGCTGGTATGGCTCAAGAAAATACTTCTTCACAAAGAGCAACAAAAGATAAGGGTAAAGCCATTATAACAGAATCTGAGCCTGAACAAACCACTACAAAGTTGAAAGAAAGACAAGAAAGAGCTGGATATGAAGCAGATATAAGATTACAAGAACAACTTGATGAAGAAGAAAGTCAGAGGATTACCAGGGATGCAGAAATAGCTCAAAGGCTACAAGAAGAAATTGATGCAGCTGAAAGACAGAGAATGGCTCAAGTATATTAAGCAGCTCAGGGTTTTACAGAGGATGAATGGGAGAATATTAAAGCAAGAGTTGAAGCTGATGAAGAGCTAACTCAGAAACTACAAGCAGAGGAAAGGGAAAAGTATAGTGAAGTTGATCAAGCAAAGATGCTTGTAGATCTGATTAATCAAAGAAAGAGGTTCTTTGCTCAACAAAGAGCTGAAGCTAAGAGGAACAAGCCAATGACTCAAGCTCAACAAAGAACTTACATGTCAAACTACATCAAGAACTAAGAAGGAGGTTACTCAATTAAACAGTTGAAGTCACTTTCATTTGAGGAGGTTAAAGAGATCTTTAAAACTACTATGAGAAGGGTACATTCTTTTATGCCTATGGATTCTGAGTTGGAGGTTCAGAGACTGAAAAGAGCATGTCAAAAGGTTCTAGAAGAGCCTGCTAAAAGACAAAAGATTAGAGAAGCTTCAGGTGCAGGTGAAGATCAATCGGCAGAAAAGGAAAAAGAATTATCAAAAGAAGAACTGCAGAAACTGTTAGTGATAGTTCCAGTAGAAGAAATCTATGTTGAAGCCCTACAAGTCAAGTATCCAATCATTAACTGGGAGGTCTACACTGAAGAATCAAGAGTATACTGGAAGATAATCAAGGTTGGAAATCATATAGAAGCTTATCAGATTTTTGCAGATATGTTAAAGAAATTTAATAGAGATGACCTGGAGAAGCTTTAGGATTTAGTTAAGGAAAGGTTCAGTACAACAAAGCCTACAAATGATAAAGAGAAGGAATTGTGGGTTGAGCTAAAAAGATTATTTGAACTAGATGATGATGATATGCTATGGAAGCTTTAAAGGTATATGCATGATCCGTTGATATGGAAGCTTTATGATACATGTGGTGTTCACCATGTATCTTCATCAAGAGGTCAAGACATCTTCATGCTAGTTGAAAAAGATTATCCATTGACAAGAGGACTTATGACAGTGATGTTGGCTAACAAGCTTCAAGTGGATGAATCTTCAGAGATGGCTAATGAACTATTAAGAAAGATCTTCTATCAAGCAAACAGACCAAGGTAGTAAGGTGTTTGAAAGAATCCTCTTAGAAGACAAGATTTTTAATTCAAGAAACTTGATGATTTGGAGGTAAATCACAAGTTTAGGGGAGGATTGTTGGGAATTAAACTCATTTAGACTTAGTACTTCCAAGTCAAAGTGTTAGTACTACTTAAGTTATAACTGCCAGTATAAACCAGTTAGTACTGCTAGAAGAATGTTAGTACTGCTAGGCATAAGTTAGTACTGCTAGTACTAACTTAACACTGCTGAAGTGATTAATACTACTGATAAAGATTGAAGACTGCATGAAGATAAAGACGCGTAAAGAGATATGTATTAGTTATCTTGTGTATATTTTATATGTTTAGAAAGATATGCATATAAGTTTAATGCTTTAGAAGATTCATAGTTATCTTGTAAAGATATGCATATAACTTGTGTCTTATGTCTTGGATAGTATTAATCTCTTCAGCAGTGTTAAGTTAGTACTAGCAGTACTAACTTATGCCTAGCAGTACTAACATTCTTCTAGCAGTACTAACTGGTTTATACTGGCAGTTATAACTTAAGCAGTACTAACACTTTGACTTGGCAGCCCAACATAATAAGTCTTTATGTAGTAATTTGTGTAAACAGTATTAAGTACTTTAGACAGTACTAACATTGCACTCGAACAATAGTTATAACTTTCTTGGCAGTACTAAAAATAAAGCTAGCAGTACTAATAATGAAAGGCAGCAGTACTAAAATGTAACAAGAAATACTAACTCACGCCTTCCTCCCATTGCCTTTTGTAACATGTTATGTGTCATTAATCTGTCACTAAATCCTTGGCAATATTAACGTATAGCAACAGCAATAAAATGACAACCACCAATGATCCCTTCAAGCCCATGTGTATCTATATTATAACCACACCGTTCACACCATGTCCCTATACGAATTTAGGGTTTCAATCATCTTCTCACCACAGATCTGACGAACAATTTCCAAACGTGTAGCAACCATACACGTACAATTACAGTATCTCCAAACAATAAGCCCTATTGATGCAATAATTTTAGATCTTTTAATTAATCTAAAGGAACCAGGTCTTCATTCATCAGAACCAACAAACCATTTATGATAAAGCGAAACCCTAATAACAAGGGTTTATGTAATTCGATGTTTGCAATCAACAGCATACCCATTACCAAAACCATTTACATGATTCCCGTATGATGTATCTTGTTACACAAAATCATGAATCATGGAATCAAATATCACAAGTTAAACCCTTTATGATGACCAACCGAATTAGGGATTACATATGAACCCTAGTTTTCACCGAATTTGAACAAATTATCAAAAAAGAAAACCGAATTCAATGCAAAGAAAACTATTAATAGTAACAACAATTTACAATCGTATTGCATACACAAACAGGTAGAGATAATGATTATAAACACTGTTGGTACAATATCATATCACATCCATTAACACATGAAAATCAAAGAAGAAAAGGGAAAGAGAGAGGGGACGACAATTGAGAAAAAGAGAGGAAAAAAATGGTTTACTTGCACTAGTAGAGAGAAAAGAATATCCAAGCAACACCCTTCACCTTGGGAGGTGAAGGGGTATTTATAGAAGAGACAAGTTGGGCTAGTTCCTAATACATGTGGGCTTTCAGCCTGACACCTAGGCCCAATTAGCTTCGATAAATTCCTGTAAAACTATGTTTTCCTATACAAGGCTCGGGATTGTTTAATGACCATCACTTTACTAAAATCACGGCTAACAATCTCCCCCTAAGGGGTGGTCATTCAATTGTGGATCCTTCTTGTGACGTCTTGAGTCTTGGAGCCTTGTATTCTTGGGAATTTCTTTTGACATTCCATTTGCATGCTTGTGATCATGGATCTTGATCTTTAGCCTTGATTTTATCTTGATTACAGAGATCTTGAAATCTTTATCCTTTAATCTCCATGCCACCTTGCGATCTTGTGTCGATACCCTCATGCTCAAGGTCTTGAAAGCTTGCTAACAATCTCCCTCAACATTTTCTTTAACATGATTACTTATACCACATAATGGAGGAAGTAGTACTTGATCCACTTGTAAGATGTATCTTTGTTATTGCATAGTACTCTTGAAGATTGTGTTCCTTTGAGGGAGTGCTAGTACATCAGAGATTTGTGGAAGACTTTAACACAAGTACTTGAGCTTTCATTATGAATTTATCTTTGTCGATTGAGCATGAGGTCTTGAATCTTGACTCCGCTGGAATGAGGCTGCAACACCGTCGACTAATCCTAAAATAAGACAGTTAGCAATAAAAGATGAATTTGGCTTTGTTATTCATCTTGAGTTTGGTTGCGATAACCTCCGGATCCGTAAGGATCATTTTATAGTATAAATACTATACCTATGATCAGGTAGACTCAATTTAGAAGAATCTCCTTGACAGGGTTTCCAGCTCAAAGTGTTGAATCCTCTAACGCGATTGCATTAGAGTCACCGTACTTGCTTGTTCTCATTACTGGAGCGTCTCAAAGCAGACAACACGGTAAAGAGTGAATCAGTTAGTTACTCTCTAACTGATTAAGTCATTAATTCATATACTGGACCATTTTTGATATCCAGTTAACACAAGTTTGATTCATATATAATCTCGCAAGTCACCTACAGAGAGCTTGTTTGATGTTGGCTTAAGCAGGATTTCCATCATCATTATGAATACTAAAGAGTATCTCTCTGATGTTCTGGCAGAATCACGAGGATAATGTGCAGGACTCTTGTTAGCAGCTTGTAAACTTAATGATGGTCAACAAGTGTTTGTCATGGAATGTGTCCTAATGAGATTTTTGATGGATCTCATTGGCTCTAGACTCTATAAGTGCACATTTGATATTTGGTGATCAGAGGCTGGAGCAGACTGCCACCTTTTCAATATCAACGATCTCGGAATGAGAAAACCGATAGAAACGTGTTAATCTCCGTGAGAAATGAAATAGAAATCTTTTGAGAGATTCTGAGTGGCAAGGGAGGGTTGTGCGTTGCATCACTGGGTCCATGATGACTTGTCTTCAATATCAGAATCATCTTTGTGATTACCGATAGATTATGCATTGACCCAGTTTCTGCCTAAGGTTGTATGGAGGGCTTCTTCCTTTTCAACCTTTATCCATTCATTTCTTTTTCATTCTTCAACCCCTTTAGTGCTTACCGAGACTTCATGACTAGTACCTTGTTGGGTTTGTTCTAGCACTAGCTCCATTTCAGTTGACACTATTCCCTTATTCTCACTTTACTCCTTTTTTTCAATCATACCTAGGACATCTACTCTATCTAATGGAGTGTTCCTGGGTAGATCCCTCCAGTTCTGGCTGGATCATGGAACAAAAATTCCTAACCTTAACCGCCTTATAACACCGTAAGAAACAACAGTTGGTCGGTCTTTGGTATATCCATTGTAGCCGTAAACCATTAAAAAATCAATCAACGTGTTCGAGAAATCATTTATTACACATTGAGAGTTTTCTATATCACCAAAAAACTCCCCCTGTACATATGCATCATGTTATGAAAGAGTTTTACACATGCGAGGTTTGGGAATGCACTTATAGATTAAAGATCGTATCCGTTATTAATCCTTATTGATCACATTTTAATCACTATTCTCCCCCTCAAAAATTGCATATGTGTTTACAATTTTTGACAATTAGTGAATTAAAACCAAGTTAATGTCTGTAAGTCACATTTAGATTGACCAAACCGTGGGAGAATAAGTACGCATGCCAGAGGAACTGATGTCAAAATTTATACTCCCCCTCAATAAAAGATTAGAGTGAAAACTTAGAGTGGGAGTTTGTTGAGCACACAATTTTGAAAGAATTTGAAATTTTCTTTTTTGAAAATATCTTGAAAAATTGTGCTCAACCAGAAAATGATTTTAGATGTATCTTATTAATTATCATTTCCTTAGTGCTTTTCTTGAGCATTCAAAACTTTGAATGTTTATTTGACAGTGCTCAAGACTGAGAAGATGTAAACTTCCCGTTGTTGAGGATAAATGTACATAAATGAGCATTTTCCTGTCTTTGAAGTCCGAGTCCTAAGCTGACATTTACTTAGAAGTCGTAGAGAAAAAGTGAAAGGACATGCTTTGAAAGCATTTGAAACTCTCGCTCGAACTTCATTTATCCACCTGTGTTAATATTAATCAACATTTCTAGGTGCGCAAATGTTATTGATTCCAAGAGACATGTCGGAGAAGATTATTTTTGGTATTTTTGAATTTTTTTTTGAATTTATATTTTGCTTTTAAAGGTTTTATAATTTTATGTTTTGTTTTTCTGATAAAATATATACAGAGAATTACTGTGATTTTGCAAGACGATCGAGTTCCTGAGGAGATAAACTACGCATACCAAGGCGACAAACCAAATAGTTGAATCGATCTACTAGAAGTGCTTTGGTGAAGAGGTCGGCCAGTTGGTAATCCGTCTTGACAAAATACAGTTCAATCGTACCCTTTTCGATGTGCTCCTTGATGAAATGGTAGCGGACAGCGATGTGTTTGGTTCTTGAGTGTTGGACCGTGTTGCAAGATATGGATATGGTTGATTTTGAATCACAATAGATTGTAATTTTGTTGAATTGAAAGCCGTAATCCGTTAACTGTATCCGCATCCAAAGGACTTGGGCACAGCAAGCGGATAGAGACACATATTCTGCCTCCGCGGTTGACAGCGCCGTACAGTCTTGTTTCTTTGAGGACCAGCTAACCAACTTTTCTCCTAAGAATTGAGCTCCACCGGAAGTACCCTTGAAGGTGTCTTTACATCCCGCATAATCAGCATCTTAAAATCCGGTTAGTTCAAAACCAGAATCCTTCGTATACCAGAGACCCGTATTAACGGTTCCCCAGAGATAACGAAAGATCCTTTTAACCTCTTTGAGGTGCTTCTCGGTTGGCTTAGCCTGGTATCGAGCACATAAACAAGTAGCATGTACAATGTCTGGTCTGCTTGACGTAAGATACATTAGGGCACCAATCATGCTACGATATTTCGTTGCATCGACTAGAGACCCGTGTTGATCTAAGTCAAGCTTATCTTTGATCACCATTAGAGTATCAACGGGATCACAAGATTCCATTCCATATTTTTTCAGTATTTCAAGCACATAGATGGACTGGTTTATAAAGATGCCACGGGGGGATTGGTTAACTTGTAAACCAAGGAAAAACGTCATTTCCCCCATCATTGACATTTCAAAGCGGCTTTTCATAAGGTCAGAAAATAGTTGGGTATACCTAGGGTGTGTAGAACCAAAGATAATGTCATCAACATAGACCTGTACCACTAGGATATCGTCGTCGAAGCACCTTACAAACAACGTTAGATCAATGGTGCCTTTGAAGAAGTGATTCTGTAGGAGAAACTTTGACAATTCGTCATACCAAGCCCTTGGTGCTTGCTTTAGCCCATATAATGCCTTCTTTAGCTTGTAGACATGGCTTGGATGATCAGCATCAATGAAACCTTCAGGTTGGCACACGTACACGTCTTCTTTTAACGTACCATGCAAGAATGTAGGTTTCACGTCCATTTGAAACACCGTGAACGATTTGTATGCAGCATATGCCAAAAATATCCTGATAGCTTCCATTCTAGCAACCGGAGCGAAGGACTCTTTGAAACAATTCCTTCCTCTTGGCGGTACCCTCTCACAACCAGACGAGACTTGTTTCGGATGACCGTTTTCTCTTCATCATGCTTGTTTTTAAATAACCATTTCAGCGTAAGAGGTTTTACGTTATCCGGAGGAGAAACTAACACCTACACATCAAGCCTTTTGAATTGGAGAAGCTCTTCTTGCATTGATTCAATCCATGCAGGGTCGATCATAGCCTCTTTGACATTTTTCGGTTCCATAGTGCTTACAGATAATGCATACATGCACATGTCACCATTAGATCGGAGTTGATTCCTTGTCAAAACTGGTCGTGAGGGTTCTCGTATCACTTGTTCTAGAGGGTGATCCTTAGTCCATTGATATTCAAGAGGGTATGGTTGGTAAAACGTATGCATGTTTGATGGATCCACATATTGTGAAGATGATGATTCAATAGCACTTGTGGATGGAGTAGCAAAAGGATTGACAAACCAATTTCCATCGAGCATAGCATTTGGAACATTATCAGCAACTGTTTTGGGTTAGAGTGGGGCTTCATTATCTTGTTGCTGAACATGTTGTTGTTATGTTTCGAGCTCGTCAACATCCTGTGAAGTGTTTGGAGTATTTGGAGCTTGAGAGGATGAATTTGTTGGTGTCGGAGCAGAGTCTGCTATAGCTATAGATGTCGTTTGATTCTGAAGAACTGGAGGTGCTTGAGCATCTAGAACAGTTCTTGTAGCAGCTGACGGTTGACCACCAAGATAATCATCATATATAGCTTTGAACAGTAAATCCAAATCACCTTTAGTTGGTTTTTGAGTTGTTATTATTGACGGAGCATAAGTAAGATCGAGTCCTGGACTGATTTGTCCAGAAGTCATACTTTGAAGCCCGGGTTTTGAACTATTTTGTTCAAAAGCCATTGCTGAAAGCTCATCAAATGTCACATTCATTGTCTCCATGATTTTCTTTATCCTTCGATTGTAAACTCTGTAAGCACAGGAATCAGCAGAATAACCAATGAAAAAGCCAATATCACCTTTTGCACCAAGCTTCCTAATATCTTCACGGTCATTCTTAGGATAACAGAGAGCCCCAAATACATAAAGAAAGGAGATATCCGGTTTTATGCCGTTAATGAGCTCATATGGTGTTTTGTTAAATCAACGGTGAATAATGGAGCGGTTTTGAGTGTAGCACACAGTAGCAATCACTTCAGCCCATAAGAATAACGGTGCACGAGAGAAAATCAACATTGTTCTAGCAGCCTCAACTAATGTCCGATTTCTTCGTTCCACAACTCCATTTTGTTGAGGTGTTCTGACAGAAGACGCTTGGTGAGAGATGCCAACACTATCAAAGTATTCTTTAAGGATTTGATTTTTGAATTCTGTGCCGTTATCGGTTCTTATGATGATGACAGGTGACTGAAGAAGGACAGTAATTCGCTTCAGGAAGGTTTTAATCACTTCTGGTGCTTCATCTTTTGATCTGAGAAAATGTACCCAAGTGTAACGAGAGTAATCGTCCACAATCACCAAAACATATCGCTTTCCATTTATGCTAGCAATTCTCATTGGACCACACAAATCCATATGAAGAAGGTGTAACCTCTGCTTAGAATTTGGAACTGGTTTGGGTGGGTGAGACGCCCTTTTGCTTTTTCCTTGCTCACAGGAGGGACAAAGATGTTCTTTATGGTATTTGAATTTTGGGAGACCGGTGACAAGATCATTTCTGGCAAGGTCATTTATGGTGTCGAAGTTGACAAGGTCGGATAAACGTGTGATGCCGATAACACGACTTAGTAGATGGTAGCACGAGCTATGAGGCACATTGGAGCATGCAGAAGCGGTCCTTTACATCATCTAACCAGGCCAGTTGTATCACCGGGTTGGTAAATTGTTTGTTGTCAGATTTCCTTTCAACCAACTCAAACTCCTTCCAGATTTCTTAGACAAAAATAGTGTTCCTGTATTGCCGCGACTCCAAATCTGACTCACAATACTGACAACCGAAAGAACGGTTGTTTGCCCCCCAGAGCCTCCAAGGAAACAAACTTGGTGATTAAAATATTTCCCAATTGAAGAATCGCATCCAACCCCATAATAGCTTGACCAGCAACATGATCATTTTCAAAGCGACAGTTTCCCAGAACTTCAGACGAACTTTATGAGAAGCTTCAGATTTCCTGTCTGTGCTGTAATTGAGCATCCCGAGTTCTTACGCACCTTAAACAGGATTTGAATGACCTGGTGTTAGCCTTAATTATATTAAGTCAAACAAGAATGTTATCGGTCTTAGAAAGTCAGACTAGGTCTTGTATTATAATAGGCCAGTCGGGTTCAACGAGCTTGGATTGTAATCTATTATTGTCCGTGTTTTAGGCTCAAAGCCCAAGTTTAGCCAAGCCCGGCCAAGTAGAAAAGCCCCATGTGCCAAGTAATGGCTAATGGTATAAATATCCCTTCACCCACTTGGTGAAGGGTGTTGGTAACTTTTTCACCTTTGTAACTCACATTCTCTACAATCTAATTTTTCTTTTCTTTATTTCTCTCTTAAGTTCTATCTTATTTTCTAGCAATTTGTAAGCATTAGTGTTGGGGGTTAATGATGTTTTTAAAATCGTTGAACATAATTTTTCAAAAAGAACTTTCAATGTCAAATTGTCTACAATATAATTTGTGGTATTTAAAATTGTGTGTTCAACACTCCCTTCCTCGAATAATTTTCAAAGAATTGTAGTACGTAGAATGTCATTATGTGAATCAATTTCTGAGGGGGAGCTTTTTAAAACAAAGCCTTCATGCTATATCGTGGTATAATTTTTCTCCCCATGGAATTTTTCATGTCAAATTTTAATCAATTGGTATTTCAAATACTAAGTGTTTTATTATTTAAAATAAGGGGAGAAAATGTGATTAAAATATGCTATAGTCGAATGTGATCTTTAAGACTCTAAGTGCAACTCTTTCCTTCATGTGCTAAACAATTTCGAATATCGGAGCACATGTGTAGGGGGAGTATTTGAAAATAAAAAGGTCAGAAAATGGTTTTATGGTTCGATCTCTATACCCAACAACCTATTAATTTCACGACGATTCTGAAGTCATAAGGTGGTTAGGTTAGGTATAAGTCCTACGATCCAACCAGAACCGGAGGGATCTACCCAAGGACACTCCATAGTTAGAAATAGCAGTCCTTAGGTATGTATGGAGAAGAATGTGTATAAGGGAAAAATGCAGACTAAGATTGAGCTAACACTGGAACAATCACAACAAAGTGTTAGTAATGACGTCTTGGTAAGCATTGAAGGGGTTGAAGAATGAAAAAGAAATGTATGGATAAAGGGTGAAAAGAAAGAAGCCCTCCTTACACCTTAGGCAGAAACCGGGTCAATACATAATCTATCAAAATCACACAGATGATTGTTGATATTGAAGACGACATCATGGACCCAGTGATGCAATGCATAACCCTTCCCAGCCATTCGAGTTTCTCTCAAAAGAAACTTGTCTCATTTGTCACGGAGATACACACGTTATCTATTGACATCTCACTCCGAGATTGTTAATATTGAATAGGTGGCAGTCTGCTCCAGCCTCCGATTAATAAAACCAAAAGTGCACAAATCGAGTCTAGAGCCAAGAAGAGATCAAAGTATAACATAATTTCCTGACTGACAACTACTCTCAAGAGACGGTCGATTTCACGTTCCAATGTCTTCTGCTTATCAAGAGATTCATCAGCCTCATTTGCAAGAGATTTGAAGTCTCGAACAAATTTAGCTGCTTCTTTCAAAAATTATATTTCAAAATTTGAGTCTGCATCACTTGGATGATGATGGGGAAAATTTCATCTTTTAAAACTTTGTGAATCTCCCGATGAGCAGTAGACGACCAATGTGTATTTCTAAAGTCATTTTATGTTTGACAACACGTTGAAGAGTCATAATGGTGCCTTTTACCTCATTTAGAAATTTTCGTGCAACACTTGGAGTAGTATCATCCGAAAATTCTTCATTTGGTATTGAAATCGATTTTGAAACAGTGGCCATTTTGGAAGTATTTGTAAAATACGACTCTTCACGTGACTTGGCCATTTGAGAAACAAAAACCCCCGAAAGATGATTAATCTTTGTATAATAATTTTATCGGTTTTTTATTTCTTTTGTTCAATTGTTTCATTTTCAGACGACTCTCTTGAGCAAGTTGCAGTGTCTCTTCTGAATCATATACAACAGGAGGATCATGCTTTTCTAATAGAACTTTGCCATTATACAGGCTCTGTTGTTTCTGCTGAGCTTTCTTGAGATAAAAAGGATTTTGATAGCCCAAAGCCATTTTCTGTTCGGTGTGGTAAAACGAGTCTGGCTTAGGTGAAAGCATGTGCATCGTTTGAATCGATTGACCCATTTTGACCAAAATATTATCTAATTCCTTTATTTTATTCTCAAGAAGAATCTTTTTATCAAGAAGCTCGTCTTCGCGTATTTTGAAATCAGACTTCAACTTTTTCTTTTCTTCCAGAAGAGAAGAAACAATTGATTTTTCCATTGAAAGCTGTTTATTTAGATTTGAAATTTCCTCATTCAACGCTGTTATTTGTTTACCTGAACTTAAGCGAATTGCATTTATCTTTTTAGAAAGACATTGTTCTTGATAAATAGACTGTTGATAACACCTTTCAAGTTTGTCATATTTGTCCTGACTGATTTCAAAACACTTTTCTTGATTTTTATATCTAGCAAGCTCAGTGGTCAATTCAGCATTTGTTGCTTTCAGATTCCGATTGTCCGAGTTAGCTTTCTCTACTTCAATTGCCAAGTTGTTATATAATGAATCATATAAAGCACGTGTTTCCTCATCAGAAGCAGGACATTGTTCTACCGTACCTCCATCATGTTCCACACACGGTACATAAGAGATAACATTGTATCATTCTGTTGAGCCAGGTGTGGTTTAGGAATGGGCTCGAGTAAATCAGTATACTGCTCCTCTTGAGTAAACATATTGAATATCTTATTATCATAGCAACTGTTATAGTTGTGTACCTCAGCTGATCCGTCTGAGTCATAGACGGGAGCTTTGTCAATCTGAGTACCCGATGACGATGCTTGCTGCAGGTTTGCCATCAAAATGCAGTTTGCATCAACTTCCTCTATCTCGTCCAGATCTCCTGCCGCAGCCATGAAATCAAACTCTTCAGTTTGAAGCTGGATTCCTGCTTCTTCCTTTTGAGCAATCAGCAGCTGAGTCTGAAGATACGCAGCATCCCTTCTCCTTGGTCTGGCTGTGCAGTTCCTAGCAAGATGACCTAATCCTCTGCAGTTGTAACACCTTATCTGATTACCATTATTCCCAACAACATTACCCTCAGCCCGTGCTGCTACAACATTACCATTTCCGATTTGATTTGCATTCTGATTGGCAATACCCGGAACAACAATGATCCCATTGTGATTTCCACCATTCTAACCACCCGGATTCTGTATAGGATTCTGAACAATCTGATTCCTGACATTTTGCACTGCATTATACCCATTCTAATTCCCGCCAAACTGTCTAAATTGATGTCCACCATTACCTCCAACCATTTGCATTTGTCTGTCTTGACCTATATTTATACCCGATTGAGCAATCTGCCTGTTGCGAGGGTTTGATGAGATTCTCTAGTTGTTGTTGGTTGGTGTTGAGTAATTTAGTTTGAATGCCTTGGCCATTAGGGTAAGAGCCATGTTCATAGCAGTTGTGGGATCTGAAATATCT
Organism: Tanacetum coccineum; assembly: GCA_026074375.1. NCBI lineage: Eukaryota > Viridiplantae > Streptophyta > Magnoliopsida > Asterales > Asteraceae > Tanacetum > Tanacetum coccineum. The sequence goes on from BQNB010066498.1 coordinate 28,747, forward strand.
TTGGGGTTTGGCATTGGTTGTTGCATGAAGTCCATGGTGAATGATGGTTGTGGGTTATAGTTGTTGTTTGGAAGTGGTTGTTGTATGTAGGTACTTGGTGATGGTTGATCTTGGTGAAACACTGGATAATTGGAAGTTGCTACGAGAGCTAACGGATCATGAGATTTTCCAAGACGTTCAGCTCTTAGTTCATCGACCTCCTTTTGATTGTACTTCAAGAAATCATACAACTGAGTGTAATCTGATGTATGTAAGTCCTTTGTCTGGTGAACAATCGTAACATGTCGTCTCCACTCTGGTTGTAAGTTGTTTAGAAACTTGAGATTACTGTCAATCTTTTCAGGAAAGTGTTTGTTTCTTTTGAAATCATTCATCAGCTTAGAGAAACGATGGTAGTAAGACTCAACCGATTCCCCATCAGTGGAAGTAAACCTTTCCCATTCATTAAACAACTTTGCCTTCTTCTCTTGAATTCCAATGTCATAACCTTTCATCATTTGCTAAACATGTAACCAAATTTCCTGAGCAGTTTCACAACTATCAGCAGCAGCATAGATGTCTTCAAGAAGACCGAGGAGAATGGTATGAATTGCTTGATCATCAACTTCAATTTGCTTAATTTCTGCTTCCGTAAGTTCATCATCAGTTTGCTCATGAAATGTTTCAGGAACAGGAACTGTACGGGCTGGATCACCTGGTTCAGGAATCATTCGTCTGACATATGGACCATTCAGAATGGAGTTGTGAATTAACTTTCCATTTGGTCTGCTCTTAGCATAGCGAAGAAGATATGATGACCATGGAACGTAGTTCTCTTTGTTAAGCATAGGAGGACGGTTTTTGGAACCGGCGACATAAATGTCTTGTTGAGTCGACATTCTCAAATGATGTGAAATGATGAGTGTGGATTGATTAAGTGATTGTGATTGACAAAGATTAATTCAAATGAAATTAAATTAATTTCCACGGGATTTTACAAATCTATGATATGAAATCAAGAAGAAACCGTGAAAGATTAATTAAATAAGTTAAGGTGTGATGAATTAATTAAGTCCTTGCTTGATTGATTGATGTTATGTGAGGTTTGATGTTTTTAATTAGTCGTCCTTTTAAGTTCAAGTGAATGTCTTAAGTCCTTAATAGTCTAAAGAAGGTCAAAGGAATAGAAAGTCTCAATAGGCAAAACACAACCTTTATCAAAACGCAAGACTTCTTTTTGAGACAAACCGCAACCAATCACAAAACATAACAAGGGACAAAACACAACGTCTTCTAGACAAACCGCAAGAGACAAAACGCAGGGTTTCTAGATAAAACTCAAGATTTGTTGCGATTTGGGCAGCATAACGTTTGTACTTGCTTGCACAAAGGTCTTCAACAGGCAAAACACAACACCAAAATGCAACTATGAGGCAAATCGTAGGAGGCAAATCGCAATGGTGAAGCAAAACGCAATCAAGAACACACCTTCAAATAAACAAAACGCAGCCAAGAAAAAATCTTCAAACTTTCTTGTAAGCCACGAAATGATGTTAAAACCACCTAGTAATGATGCAAGGGATAGTTCTAAGCCCGAAAGTAGAAGTCTTTAATACCTTTAACCACAAACAAAGATCAAACCTTGATATTTCATACTATATTTTTTGAACCAAAAAAGAAAAAAATAAAACAACCAAGCCACGAATTTTATCCACACAATCACAAAGTAACCTGAAGCTCTTGATACCACATGTTACACTAACATATCACATCACATAAACATATGAAAATCAAAGAAGAAAGAGAGAGGAGAGGGACGAAAATGGGAAGAAAAAAGAGAGGAAAGAAAGATTTTTCTTGCACTAGAAAGAGAAAAGAATATCTAAGCAACTCCCTTCACCTTATGTGGTGAAGGGTATTTATACAAGAGAATAGATGGGACATTTCCTATTACACGTGGGCTTTCAGCCTGACACCTAGGCCCAATTAGCTTAATTAAATTACCGTAAAACTACGTTTTCCTATACAAGGCTCGGGAGAATTTAATGACCATCACTTTACTAAAATCACGGCTAACAGTAATGTGATCTTACTTGCATGTACTGTGTTTGGCATGGCAAGTGTTGTGTTCTTCACCCTAATTTACTCCAGCTAGTAGGCTTTAGGTGTGGTATGTCATTGGGGTTGCGACCCTAAGAGCGTTGGTACGCGTTGGTAATAAGACTAGCGGAGATGCTAGGTCTTGGTACATGGTTAGCGGGGATGCTAAGTCATGGGTTTGTTTGCATATATTCACTGTCAGATAGCATAATTGTCCAACTGTTGAAAATATTGGCACATCGACTGGGTTTTGAGTCAAAACTTACGAGCTCACCAACATTATTGTTGACGTTTTCGAGTATCATTTTCAGGTGAAATTAATGATCGTTAAACTATGGTGCTTGTAGCAGACTTTAGAGAATTCTGTAGGAATCTTGCTTGAAAAGTCTTGCATTTGATGTACGCTTTGGATTTGGTTTTCTTAAGGATCGAGATAAGATTTTATGGACCCCTGCGTGGGCTTAAGTTTGTAATAATTGGCGACTATGTGCTGTGTTCTTGATTTGGGACAACACTCAAGGTTATATTGAGGTTGATGGTCATCATGAAACTTTTCATTTATGCATCTTAGTTTTATCTATTTTGTATCTTGTGTTATGATTGATCATTACGTCGCATTCCTATGTTTCCACCGCTAACGGGGTGTGACATAAAACCCTAATTATCAAGATCTTCCTATCATTGATATAACCTACACCTAACATGTATAAAGGGTGTTTATAGAGTTACTTACCTTTGTCATGCAACACGTAATCTAAAATTATTAAACATCATTAGAATTAATTTTTTCATCAAGTCTATAAGCAATTTCACGAATTTAAGCACTATTTTAGCCTTAAGCCAAACACCCCTTTAAAGTTGTAACAAAACATCATCTTCATTAACATGATTTCTACTAGTTTTTCTGTAACGTAATTTCTATAATTTATGTAACACAATCATCCTAAATGCATACGACATATTAACTTGTCTATACTCATCAAACATAAGCATAACATCATGTCTATGATTAAAATTATCAATAACATACTTATACTTCAAAACCTCTAATATCCATCATGATTCATAAAACTAAACTTGAATTTAAAAACTTACTTGAATGAGGAACATGTTAAAAAAGCTTATTAAATCTTGTATCTAGTATTATCAACCCAAAAGTTCTCCTAAATCATCATAAAGATGATTTCCATGACACAAAGTTATTTTCCTTCCATCTTTATCTACACATAAACACATGCCTTTATGTGGATAATTCTAGACTTTTAATTTTATTAAGTCAAAAGGGCAAGCATGTAATTTTAGCCAATAACTTAACTTTGCATCGCTAATCTTTTTCGTTAAGTCTCTTGCATCATTAGTCCTTTTTCGTTAACTATTTAAATTCTGAGTCCTTAATTATGATAAATATTAACGGCAAGACTTCTCTAATAATATAAAAGATATATTTAACTGAAAACGAAAAAATTAAGGTGTTATATATACCACTTGTAAGTAATTCAAAGGACGAAACAAATAACAAAATGAACAAATGAAACGGAAACTTTATTCGAAATTATTAAACCAAATTCTAATTCCAAATGTACCAAATTCTAATTCCAAAGATACAAAGAAAACTAATGTCATTGACATCTATTTATAAGCAACCAATGACCTAAAAATAACCAATTCCTAAACCAACTCAAATTAGAAAACATATCAAAAACTAATATCTATTTATAACAACTTTTTTGAAATAAACCCTAAAGTTTAAGTCACTTTCTAACAAGTTGATTGTCTAACTATATGTTCCAATCTGAAGAGATTCTCAATTTTCATACCTTCTCCAGAAATTCTCGATGGCTAAGGAGACTCAAAGCCAAGGAGGGGATTTTCCATACCTTCTTGACATAACCTATCGTGATGTATTGACTGTTCTCATCCTCATAATGAATGTGATTCATGGTTATTTTTGTTTTTTTGAAAGTGAAAGTATTATAGATACTCAAAATATGTACAAACTTTTAATTACCATGTGATTCATGGTTTTTTTGTTTTTTTGAAAGTGAAAGTATTATAGATACTCAAAATATGTACAAAGTTTTAATTACCAAACATAGTAATTAAGACTTTGTACAAATTTTGAGTATTCATAATACTTTCACTTTCAAAAAAAACAACCATGAATCATATTCATTATGAGGATGAGAACAACCGATACGTCACGATAGGATCTGTCGAGAAAGTATGGAAAAGTGAGAACCTCTTCGGATTGGAACATATAGTTACACAATAAACTTCTTGCTAACCTTCAGAGTAGTTAATCATGAATCATGGTTGTTTCGGGTGCTTTCTTGTGGTATTTGTTGAATGACCAGCGAGTGAAGAGAGGCTTCATAAAAATGTAAAGACTATCCCAAATTAGATCTTGCATCATAGGATGAGGGTAGTATATGTCCTCCTGACATCATAAATTTGTATAAGGAAATAAGAATTTGATAGTGTTAGGAAAAACACAATAGACAAGCAAAAAATAAATAAGCAAACATCCACAGGCAGGAAGGTTCTCTTTTATGCTATTTATACGAGTATCGGGAGTGTTACGTACACGAAACCTTAGCTAGAGTATTTCTAACCACGAAACACAATTAGTTTGATATAAACTTGCGGATTTTTCAACCTATTAGCCAAAGCCTCTACGCCAGTTGAAATCCATCTTTAGGTCATCTTTAATATTTCCAGGTAGGGTCCATAAAATAATTTTTAACTATTCCATGTTACATTATAACAGACAGGTATGTACATATTAATTAAGGAAGCAAGTAATCTCACCTTTGCACACACATGTCTTATACTCTTCTAGCTGATCTCACTTTAGGGATGTATGTATAGTTCATCCTGAAGTTTTATGATTAGAGGAGTGATTAGATCCACAAATCTTCTCCCATATAGGTATGACATCTGTATGTATATCAGCCTAGTGTAACACCACATTTTTGTTGCATTTAGATGAAGGAAATCATTAATTCCTTAATGGTAAAACTATCAACAAATATGTAATTGAAAACATAACGAATAACATTAAGACTAAATTCTCTGATGGGAGAAGTAAACTAACTTGGATGCATTGGAAGATAGGAAGGGAGGATCTAGAACTCAGGGGGCATCGGGTTGCTTCCTGACTACTCACAAACACCAAGGACCTACCTTGTACAAGTGTTTTATGTTTAAAAAGAAAAAATTTAATAACATACATTGAGGAACTCTGCATATATAATTTCATTTTTTAATATGTTTTTTAGGAAAAGATTGTCTTACAAGAAGTATCTTTTAGGATTTTTTTAACTAGTAAACCACGTTTACTACGAGTACGCAGCGGATGGATCTAGTTTGATATCAAAGATTAACACACAAATAAGGTAAGAAAAACTAACCGTTATGTTTAATGACAAAAGTCAATAAACGAGAATCTTGATCTTAAAAATTAGTGATTAAGTTATGTCGGTACCCTCTATAATATCATTTCACTTCCATACAAATAGGTATGAATCAATGATGAGAAACCATAAGAAAAAATATAGAAGAAAGAAAGAATTTTAGAGAGAGAAATTAGAGAGAGAAAGTAGAGAGGAAAAAAATGGTTGATTACTTTGTGAAAAATACAAATGAGACCAACTTACCAACCAACACCCTCTCTAAGAGTAGAGAGGGGTATTTATAGTTTCTTACTACCCTAGGG
>BQNB010066499.1:0-22204 GCA_026074375.1 Tanacetum coccineum
ATACACTACTTCAACCATTGTTTGATGAATACTTCAGTCCTTCGCCATGTGTTGATCATCCAGTTCTAGAAGTTGCTGCTCTGGAACCCGTTGTTTCAACTGGTACACCTTCCTTAACTACTGTTGATCAAGATGCACCATCACCAAGTACTTCACAAACTCCTCAACAATCACCATCTCAAGTTATTCCTCTCGGCGTTGAAGAAGCAGATCATGATATTGAAGTTGTACACATGGATAATAATCACTACTTTGGTCTTTTAATTCTAGAACCAAGTTTTGAAGAATCTTCGTCTCAAGTTATTATCCCAAATAATGTGCACTCAATCAATCAACCACCTGAACACATCAGTAAAGGACCAAAGATCACCTGATTGATAATGTAATTGGCGACCCTTCTAGACCGGTCTCCACTCGACATCAACTATAAACTGAAGCTCTGTTCTGTAATTTTGATGCTTTTCTTTCTTCCGTTGAACCAAAGAGTTATAAAGAAGCATTGATGAAATCCTGCTGAATTGAAGCCATGCAAGAAGAACTCAATGAGTTTGAATGTCTTAAAGGTTAGGAGCTTGTACCTCATCCGGATCATGTTATGATTATTACCTTGAAATGGATATATACAAGGTCAAATTAGACAAACTAGGAGGTGTGCTGAAAAACAAGGCTCGGTTGGTAGCGAGGGATTATCGTCAGGATAAAGGCATAGACTTTGAAGAATCTTTTGCTCTACATGCACGACTTATGGCCATCCATATCTTTATTGCATTTGCCACTCACATGAACATGGTCATCTATCAAATGGATGTGAAGATATCATTCTTGAATGGAATATTACGTGAGGAGGTTTATCTCAGTCAACCGGACGGGTTTGTAGATCTAGAGAATCCCAACCATGTGTACAAGCTCAAGAAGCCTCTTTACGGGTTAAAGTAGGCACCAACGGCTTGGTATGATTTGCTCTCATCATTTCTACTCTCCCAGAAGTTCTAAAAAAGAACCGTTGATCCTACATTGTTCTTCAGGAGAGAAGGCAAAGACATCTTACCGGTATAGATCTATGTAGATGATATTATATTTGCCTCCACTAAACTTGATCTTTGTGAAACATTTTCTAAAATCATGTGTTCAAAACTCAGATGTCAATGATGGGCAGACTATCATTTTTCTTAACACTTCAGATTTCTCAGAGTCCTAGAGGCATCTTTTTAAACCAATCAGAATTTGCTCATGAATCACTTAAAAAATATGGTATGGAAACCTACGACCTAGTGGATACTCTAATGGTGAAGAAATCCAAACTGGATGAAGATCCAAAAGGGAAAGCTATTGATCCTACATGCTATCGTGGAATGATTAGCACCCTTATGTATCTCACATCTAGTAGACCAGACCTTCAATTTACTTGATTGTTCTGTCGTGTAGGGTTTATTTTAGAGTATTTAAGTTTTAAATATATATTTTTCTGACTTTACCTAAAACAATACTTTAACGGGCAGTGTACCCGATCAGATGGAGTTTCGTGGTAAGTAGGGTGTCGATCACTAAGAGCGAGAACTAATCTTTTATTTTATCAATATTTTAGTTAACTAAACTAAGTTAATTTAAACTATGTTAATTCTATTCTATGTTAAACCTATGTTAATCCTAATTCTAACAGATAAGGGTGGAGGTTTAGCCTGAGAGACTGGCACAAGTTTGTTGTAACTTAAATCAATTTAAAACACAATAACACACACAAGTAGACAGATAAAAGATAGAAGAGCGGTCTAACCAAATATAAGAAAAATGTATAAAACATGATTAATCCCATTAAAACGTTGGTTTGTTTATTTAGTGCAATGAATGCTTATCTCGAGGCGGCATATCATTCCAAAATTTAGGCGGGGCTTCTTCCTAAAACCTAGACACGTAGAATTCTATCACAATTAAACTCATCCGTATAAAGCATCCTATTTGCGGATTATAATCTATCTTAGGGGTTAAAGCAATGGTGATCTTGTTAAACCCTAGCTTATAGAGACTTTACCCACTTACTGCTTAATGGCAATTTATATACTAGTAGTCCACTGGCCAAGTCTTTACCAATTGATTAAGAACGTACTCGTTGATCCCAAGGGTCACCTGCCGGTCCAACTAAGCTCACTAATCTAAAGGCAAAGATAGGTCATTATTTATGATCCTATTGGTCTAGATATATAAATCACTATATGGAGAGCCATCTCGGCATCTAGCTAACTTGGTCGGTATCACTAGATCCGGTTGAATATAGGTCGCATACAAAAGTATGAATTGATAAACATAAACAAGCAATCAACGATAAATTAAGCATTCGAGATAAACAAACCAAACATTCAAATCTTCATAATAATGGCTAATACCCAAGGGTATTAGCCCTCAAACGTCATAATCAATACAAGAGTAATAATCCAACCAAGGTAAACTAACCGAGTTAAACGAATGATACCAAAAATCAAACGATTACTAGAGTATAGGAGATTACAAAGTGTTTCCTATGGAATTAGTAGCTTTGCTTGACCTCTTCTGCTCTTCTTGTCTTCTGAAAATCGACTTTTGTGGTTAAGGTATCGAAAATATGATCAAGCACACTAAAAACCCGTTTTTAGGTTTTCTATTTATAAAAAAAAAAAAAAAAAAAAAAAAAAAAATCAAGCACACCTAAAACTCGTATTTAGGTTTTCTATTTATAGTGTCTAGAATTTGGTTGATACGGCGTATAGATTGAGGTCAATACGGCATATCGAGAGCTTTCTTAGAGTAGGGACCACGTTCGATATCTTCCATAATCTTCGTATATAATAAGTCTTGAATACGGCGTATAGAGACTCTGGATACGGCGTATAGGTCTCCGTGGTTTCTTGTGAAATGCATGCGCAGATATGCCGTATCTTCCTTGATGGATTTGGTGTATTGGATGTCAGAACAATATTCTTTAGATTTCTTCGTTTAAGCTCTAGAATGCGTTCTTTTTAGCTAATCTTCACAAAGTACTCCATAATTATTGCAATTCTCAAATATATTAAGCAACAAATCTTGCTATAATTATATCAAATATGTTAGAAATATGGGATAAATGATGCTATAAAAGTGGCGTTATTTGATGTCATCAAGTACTCATCAACAATGACTAGTGTATATTTCTTATGGTTTACTGACATTAGATTGATAGATCTAAATAAGTACATGTGAAGAAGATGCAGGCATATCCTGATTGAGAAGTTTTGTTTAGTTTTGAAACAGGCTCTCGAGTGCTTTCCTTTTTCACATGATGAGCATGGTTTATCCTTTGAAAAAATAAGTGAAGGAAGGCCAAGAACCTTATTTGTTTAGGAAGTTTGTTAATGTTCTTAAAATTTAGATGTGATAGCCTTTTATGCCATAGCCAGTTTACACTTTCTAAGGCTTTGGCAAAGAAGCGATCTCCATTTGGAGTTAACGATGACATGTCTAAGACATAAACATCATTTCTTCTAGGGGATATCAACAAAATTTCTTTGTTAGCATTAAAGATTGTTCCTTACTTATCATCAAATTGGACAATGTATTTAGCATCATAGAGTTGACAGATGCTAAGTAAATTGTATTTTAGACCATTTACAAAGGCTACTTTTGAGTGAACTATACCATTACAACTTATTGAACCATATCCCTCAGTAATACAAGATGAATTATCACCAAACATTACCTTAGGACCTGTTTGCTCTACATATTTGTGAAGATAGCTCTTGACGCCAGTCATACTACTTGAGCATCTATTGTTTAGGTATCATACATGCTCCCTAATGTTTCTCTACACAAATAATTAAGTATTGGTTAGTTTCTCTTGTGAACCTACCTTTTTGTGGGCTCTTTGGCTCTTGTAGCCTGAATTTTCTCACCTCTCTTAATGTGTTCAAAATCATTATGGTCAGTGGTTGAGTGTACATTGCTTCCACAACTTTTGCAACTCACATTAATGGAGGGTTCACTAGACTAAGAGGACTCAACAAGTGCTCCTCCTCTTACTAGAAGGACACGATTGTGTCCTAGGGTAAAATGGTCATAACTTCCATAAATCTCACACTCCGGGTAGTTTCTACAATCATCAGGACGATGGTTATCAAAGCCACAGTGAATGCATGGTAGGAAAGGCTTTTCCATATATATATCAGGATCTATTGTAGGAGAATGGTTATAATAGGTCGAAGTTTTATAGTTTCTACTACTTTTCATTGATACAATAAACATGTAATGATCTGAGGTCTTGTGATCCTCTCTCTTACATTTCATGCAATAGAGGATCCTATAACAGTCATCAGTTGAAAGATTGGTATAATGACACATTTCACACTTTAACATGGGTTTCTAAAGAGGTTTCGGCTTAACTGGTTTTGAAGAATTAGAATTCTTGCCATTTGGTTTAGAATCCTAACTTTGTTTGGATGAGTTCACTGACTTAGATGACTCAGGATTTTGATTCATAGGTTGAAGTTCCTAAGTCATTTTTGTTGAGTTAATTTTTTCATCCAATAACATTTGAACCAGTTTTGTAAGTTTATTAATTTTAGATTCTTGATCATTTGTCATGACTTTAGTATGAACTGAAGAAGTGACTGGTTCAGTGTCTTGATTAGTGACAGGTCCTGAAACAATCTTATTTGAAGATTCTTTTGTTTCAGGCTTTGTATGATTCATTTTACCCAAACCATGTCTCTTTCTTTAAGGGGTGGAGACTATAACAACCCGAAATTTTCACCAATGTAATATCTCTCTGTTATATAATATATCACTTTTTCACGAAGAAATTTTTGCTTTAATCTCTTATTATGCAACGTAACTTGCATAACTAAAGTTAACGAGCTCACGCAACCTACCTATGGCAATCCTATCTTCATATATTTCAAGCAAACATCATAATATGTCAAGTCAATATCTTAATATCATTTTTACAAAGTACATTACTCATATAATGTACCATTTGTGACGTTATATCAAAACGGGCTTTAAACCGTTATCACTAATGAAACCATAGTTTAACATTGCACAGGAAAGCATTTTCATAACAGTAGTAATGAAGTAACTAGGTTAGCACGTTTTTTCTCTTGATATCTCCTATCCTTTTACTTTTTAGTTATTTTTTTTATTATTATTAAATTCAATTCAAATCTATTCAAAAACTATTTTCAAAACGTGACATTTCAAATTAAAACTAATTACAACTTAGCTCTTGGGACGACCTCGGATTTACCATTCTGTACTACCCACGATTGAATTCTCTGCCCGTTAGTACGTTGTCAGGTAGATCGAGTTTTATAAATTTAAAACTTGATAAAAATATATTTCAAAAGAAAATACGCATCAGCTACTCAAAGGAACATGCATAAGTAGCATCAAACTTGAATACAACATGAAACGTGTATATCTTGCATTAATTGATCAGCTGGATTTGGTAAATCTTGAAAGCAATAGACCTCCAGTTTATTTGAGCAAGCCTCTACCTCTACAAGAAAAAGATGGTCGACTTGTCATTCCTGTAGAATTCTTTTTCAACAACGATCTGGAATACTTGAAGACATGAAACAAGGAAAGGAAGTACACTGTCTCAATGACCAAGACAAAGGCTGTAAGGTATGAGTTAGTAGGCATTGAAGAGATGATCATAGGCTTATAGAGCCTAGTTATAGCAACTTATGACAAGAATGCTGAGTTGGGGATCTATCACTGGGGTCCCAAATGATAGTTATTCTACAGATCTCAGATCAACGCCACATCCCATCATGAAGTCAAATCTCGGTTGAATATTTTTAGTGTGCTCAGAATAACAGTTGACAAACAGTTCGGATATAGATATTTGAAAGAGATTATGGTGAGAAGGGCTGACAAGAAAGAGTATAAATTCAGAGAAATAGATTTTTCAAGATTGGATCTGAATGATATCGAAGATATGTTCCTACTATATGTTCAAGGTAAGATGTACAACTTTGAAGGCCATGAAATAGTTGATTTGGTAAATGCTCTACACATGTTTACCAGAAGTATTGTTGTCAAAAAATGGGTCAAAGACGTACAACTTAGAGTATAGAGCTATCAGAAAAAGCTAAACATAACAAGACATCAAACCATAGTTTCGGGGCTTTCATATAAAGAGCCTTATACACCGTTCTTTGATCCGAGAGGTGTCGTTTTTCTTGGTAAGCTAAACATTACAAGACCCCAAACCACAATTTCAAGGCTTTCATACAAAGAGCCTTATACACCATTCTTTGATATGAAAGGTGTCGTTTTTCTGACCAAGAACAACAGGAAGAAATTGATGCGGGCTAATGAACTATTCAAGTTTTGTGACGGAACACTCAAGTCTGTTCGTGAGGTTCTACACTATAGACTGACTAACTTCAAGTTGGGTTACAATGCTAACATGCCAACGAGAGCTTGGACTAACAAGGATCAAAATCGGATTGCAGCAATACTTAAAGAGATTGATGATCTGGTGCTGGAAAGACGGATCATGCGGAGCTTGGAATGCTTTGTTGGTGGGAGAAACATAGAGACTGATCCCAGACTGTTGACGCGGACAAAGTGACTTTATCATATGTGTACTGCTAATTTCAGGTCATGACTCGAACATTATCTTGTGAATATGTAAATATGTAGTGTAAGTTCTATTATAGGCTAATTTATATAAAGTGTCAAAGTATAATTTTTTCAAGAATTTTTCAAAAAATTCAAAATCTTTTAAATTCATGTACTCGAAACTATATATAATATCCTCAAAAATTAAGAGGGAGCATTAAAATATTCCTAATTAGCAAGCTAATCAGTAACCTTCTTCTCTCCAAAAGTTTTAATCAATTGATATCCAAAATATCAAACGATTTGACATTTTTGATAAAGGAAGAAAATATGATTAAAATATGCAAATAATTGACGTGATCATAAAAGACTTAAGTGCGGTCTCCTCCATGTTATGTGCAAAATGTTTTCAAATATCGAGGCACATATGAAAGGGGAGAAATTATGAAAGATGAAACCATTAAGGTAAAAATGTTTTGATTTATATCACTAGTACCTTGATTAATTTTTTAAATGATTTTAATGGCTACAATAAAAATACCTAAAGACCAACCATATGATTATTCTTATAGAGATATAAGGCGGTTAAAGATAGGTATTCATTCCATGATCCAGCCAGAACCAGAATCTACCCACGGACATTCTAATAGTTAGATTAGAAGTCCTTAGGTATGATATATAAAAAGGAGTAAAGTGAGAATGTGAATAATGCTGACTAAGACAAAACTAGCACTGGAACAAACCCAACAAAGTGTTAGTAATGAAGTTTTGGTAAGCATTGAAGGGGATGAAGAATGGAAAAGAAATGTAAGGATAAATGGTCTAAAGAAAGAATCCCTCCACACACTTAGGCAGAAACCGAGTCAATACATATGCTATCAGAAACACTAAGATGTTGTCTGGTATTGAAGATATTCATCATGAACCCAGTGATGCAATGCACAACCCTCCCTAGCCACTCAAGGTCTCTCAAAAGACTCTTGTTTCAGTTCTCACAGAGACAAACACGTTATCTATCGACTTTCTCACTCCGAGTTAGTTGATATTGAAAAGGTGGCAGTCAACTTCAGCCTCCGATCACTAAAACTAAAATGCACTTATTGAGTCTAGAGCCAGAAGAGATCATCTATAAATCTCATTAGAACACAATTCCAGTTTACATTTGTTGTTCACACACGGTGAACATAAGTGATATACAAAGAGTCCTACGTATAACAACCTAAGAATTTTCATCAAATGCAAAATCAATCTATTTTACTATTATCACAATTGTACGGGGAAATTTTTCGCTTTATTACTTGCATTGCCAATATCTCAATATGTAGTGTAACTTACATAACTAAAGTAAACGAGCTCACGCAACCTACCTATGGAAATCCTATCTACGTATATGTCAATAAAACATCATAACATGTCAAGTCAATATCTTAATATTATTATTACAAAGTACATTACTCATATAATGTACCATTCGCAACGTTATATCAAAACAGGCTTTAAACCGTTATCGTATACCTCTAAACCCTAATTCCATGAAGAGTTAATATCTAAAGTGAATGTACAAGCTACTAAAGCATATTTACAAGTAATATAACATCTCATTTGAAATATAAACTCCCTCCAAGTCAAAGTACAAGTCTTTAAAAGTACAATGTACAAATCATAAAGCATGACATCCAAAATAGCCGTTTTACCTCCGTTTTTATTCTAATTTCTTCACCACCACCTTTGTACAAGTTACTACACTCAATATACAATGTATAAACCCTAATTATTCTACTCATAAACTTTCATACATATTTTTACACTCAAAACCCTAATTCAAAACCCTAAACCCTAAAACTGAGCTAGTTTCTAAACCATGACCCGTTTCTTCATTTTTTATCCATTGTAAAACTAAAACAATACTCAAATAAGTTGTAATAACTTAATTTACAATATTATCAATCATATTCCATCATCATTTCACCATTTTAAAAACAATGTACAAGCAATAAAACTAGAAAACCCTAAATGGAATATTCGACCCGTTTACTCGTTTTCACCTATTTTAAATCCAAACCACCTATGAATTCTTGCTAATAACTCTTAATATGAGTCTTGTGAACATATATTTATCATTTAATTATCAATATACACGAATTAGAAGCTTAAAAACCCTAATGAACCTATACGTGCCCTAAAATGACCCGCGACCTTGTTAACATATTTTCGACCCATTTTAACCCAAACCACTTATCAAACCTTGATTATAATCCTTAATACAAACCTTAAGATCAGTAATCTATCATTACTAATCAAATTTACTTGAAATCCAAGCTCAAAAACTCAAAACGAGCCCTAATGAGCCCTAGTGTACCCGTAACCCAAAACCTTTGCAATTTGACCCATTTTGACTAATCTTTTTGCAATCAAGCACCTCAATGACAAGCACCTCAATGACAAGCACCACTCTCCCTAAGCTGCTTACAAGCACCTTCTTTCAATCCCTTAGTCACCAAGTTGGCACATGGCCTCTTTTCCTCTCTTGTTTACCCACGGCACCACTAAGAAAGAAACAACACTTCAAGCTAGTTTCTAGCTTATACAACTCATCTCATAGCCTCTCCTCATCACCCTCTAGACTTCATACATGTCCTAACCTGGTCTTAAAGCTTCCTTGGTCACCAAGGGGGATTTTGACTATAAATAGGACCATAAACTCTTCAGTTGAACTCATCCCCCACTTCCTCCTCTATAACCCATTTCTAGCAGCAATCCTTTGCTCAAGAAGATACTAAGAGGTCCTAAGAAGTCTCAAGAACAGAAGTGAATCAAAAGAAACCGAGAAAAGAAGCCCGGGAGTCGTTATTCTAGGCGTACGAAGCTAAAAGTCCCGATTTTGACCCGTTGTTCTGGATGTTCCACTTCTGCTCCTACACTCTTATAATATTCATATGATCCTAAATAAACTCTTGTTAAAGTTTCATAACTCAATTCATGCTCATTTTCCATTTTGATCCAAAACCGTACACCCGAAACCCTAATTTTATGTTTTTCTTAAAACTAAATGTTATAATGGTCAAATGTTGTTATAATCTATCCTAACATGCTTAAATAATTTTATTATAACCACTTTATCAGTCAGATAGTATCTAACCGATTTACTTTTGTCGTGCTGTCTGCTTTGAGACGTTCCGGTAATGAGAACAAGCTAAGTACGATGAATCTAATACTTATGTGTTAGAGGATTCAATACTACAAGCTGGAAATCCTGTCAAGGAGATTCTTTTAAATTGAATCTACTTGATCACAGGTCGGTCCTCACGGAACTGCAAGTTAATCCAACCAAATACGGACTAATGACAAAGCCATATTCGTCCACAACCTTTATTGCTAACTGTTTTAATTGCAGATATTCACAAAGGTGGTGATACCTCATTCCAATTGAGTTAAATTCATAGCCACATGCTCATACTCAATCGATGAATATAAAGACATGATGAAAGCTCAAGTACATGTTACACAAGTCTTCCGCTACTCTGATACTCAGATGTATTCCTTGAAGTGTTAAGGTGTTCACGATGAAGCATTCCAAGGGATATTGATCGATAGCTTTCAAGATGAAGTAAAAGTATGAGCATGTTGGTCTAAAAGTTACAAGATCACAAGAAGACGAAAGGTTACAAGATGATGGAAAGATGATTTATGGCTGATGATCTCAAGAAGCTCAAGATCACAAGAAATTCATGTTGATGGAACAAGCTCAAGCCTAAAGCCAAGTGATCACTACACATATCACAAGATAAAGACAAAGTTTCAAGACTACGAGCAAGACTGAAGACATTCATAGAATGCTAAGCTTAAACTTGTTGTAATTTGGAGTGACCTCATTTAGGGGGAGATTGTTAGGAATAAAAAAAAGACTCGGTCACTCTCGGTGTAATATGTCATAGCCCGTAGTATAAGCGTTTGTTTAATTGTAAGCTAACCGGGCCGACCATGGGTCCCTTGATATCTAAGATATTATTGGTATCCAAAATAATTCTTCCTTTTTTATTGTTTTTTTTTACTTTTAAAATGTTTAAGTTCATGTTTCAATCCCTTATAAGTTGTAATTTGTTATAATGTAATTTTTGTTTTCATATGTTTATTTATTTATTTTTTATCGTAACTCATATTTTTATTTTAATAAATGAAAAAATTGTTTGTTTAAAAAAATAAAAATAAAATAAAATGGTGTCTCAAAAGTAGAAATGGCATGAGCCTTTAGTGTGATGGTGTTTTGATGTGTGAATGTGAGACGTGAAAAATGAAATGTCAAGGTGGTGAGACTTGAGTCACCACACCTAGTGCTCTAAATTGGTATTTTGAAATCATTTCCAATATTCAAATAGTTCTTTGAGATTGTTTTTTGCATGCTCGATAAATTTCTTAACAATTTGGGGTAAAAAAAATGTATAATTGCGTATTTTAGTTATGTGTTTCTTGTGCATTAAGGGTACTGGTTAATAATTTGTGAGACACCACAAAACATAACTTTCGAAACCTAGTATCCATTAAGAACGAACGAGCATGTTTAAAGAAATATAAGAAATTATATCTATATTATTAACTAGTAAGGAGGACAGGGAGTAATGATGTGCTTTATGGATTTGAAAAGTTGAAGTATTATTTCACCCGATGTATTCCCGAGGTATTCATAAACGTATTTATGATAGTGCTGCCTTATGATAGTGTTGCCCTCATTAAAGCATTTAATGCATACCCGCCTGAAAACCCCCAACCCGCCTGAAAACATCGCCTGCCGGAACCCATGTTTGACCCGGATCCGTTATTTATTTATTTAGCAACTGATAAACTTCCATGTTTTTATCCCACCGCCTCATTTTTTCTCTCGATTCTTCTTCAACACACCCACACATTCTCTCTCTCCCCACCAGCCACCTCTCTCAATCTTTTGTTTTCTCTCTCTCTAAAAACAGATCTCACCGATCTGGATTGCTCTCTCTCTAAAATCAAAACATGGGTTTAGGGTTTGTTCTTGGCATTTGTTTTAATTGTGGGTTGTTCTATGTTGCTGCAATTACATACGAGCCAAGAGAGTTTCCTTGGTGGTGGTGGTTTTGGTGGCACAATTGTTGTTTCGTGTTGGGGTTGCTGACTATTTTTTGGCGTTATTAATTTTGCAAAAATGGAGGTATATGTTTTCCTGTTTGATTTTATGATCTATATTCTTTTTGTTTACAATTATGGTTTATGGTTCGGGCTTGCTTATGCTTTAGGCTTATGCTCCTTCGATGCCACCGCTCTCTTCGTTGCCGCTATCCATTGCGTGCGACGATAAGACGGCTGCGTGACGATGGTGATAATGAGAGTCGAATGAGAGTGTTGGAGAGATTAAATAGTAATTTTTTAAACCTCCAAATTCGTGAATACTGCCTTTTGTTTAAATTGAATGCGCGCTTTCTGGCGGGGCAGGTTCGTAACTTTGCAGCCATGGCGGATTTATCCTTGAGATTGTCCGTATCTTGGCGGGGCAGATTACTGATGATGCAACCATGGCGGATAAAAAGTAAAATTATTGGGTCTCATTTGTTTTGAGACTTTCGTGTGTGACGGTTTGCACCATCTGCGTTTTAGTTTCATGCGATATTTGTAGGCTGGTAGTGGTATTGTTGTTTCAGTGTTGCATTTGGCCTTCTTGGCCATTTCATGCTTTGGTTAGCCAAATAATAAGGTCTCATTTCTCTGAGGCTTTCGTGTGTGAACGATTTGACGGTTGTATGTTAATATTATTATTGCCTTTAATATTAAAAGGCAGAGCTCGGGTTTAAAAGTATTGTGCCACCAACCAGAAACTCGGGTTTAAATTTATAGCCATGGGTTGCAGCAGTGGCGTGTATCATAAAATTTAGGTGCACTTATCTTAGAGGGGCAACCACACACGTGATGTGGTTGCAGCCATGTCGTGTGTTTGGTTTAGTTTCTGTATTTGCAACAGCAGGACTCGGGTTTAAAAGCATTTAATGCTAATGCCCGTCCCAACCCTTTAAAACCCAGGAATGTGGGTTAAATTGAATTTCTGTTTGCACGAGCAGTTTCTTGGCGGGGCAGCACGAGTACGTGTTTGCAGCCATGTTGGGTCGAAGTCCCTTTTACCCGGGTTTGTTCGCTGTTGCGGGCCACGCTGAATATTAGCATGTAATTAATAAGGAATTATGGATTGTGCTTGCTTATGCTTTCGGGCCTTCGCTTGCATATGTTTTGAGCTGTGAGAAAATAGAAACTAGCTCTCGCTTATGATACAACTTATAACTGTAGCAGGTATGCTCATGCCATTTTTAAACAGTTTATTTGGGGTGGCTTATGATTTCGCCTTTTGTCTTGCACATGTTTTGTGCTCATGTTTGAGCGTCGTGGAAATAAAAATTGGATGTCAATTATAATATCTTTTGTTGCCGCTATCCATGGCGTGTGACGATAGCAAGAAAGATTGACAGAACTGTGTATTGAAATCTATTTTTAGATAAAGGAGAGGTGTGTGTTTTTTTGGGGTTTGGTTCCACAATGAATCCTTTGCTGATGTTTGCTTCGCCTACGCTTTTAGCATCTGAAATGACTAAATGTGTCTGTGTTAGTATTTGGAACCATTATGCTGTGGATGTTGTTTTGTGGAAGGAGTTAGCACTGAAATGCGTGTCGTATGTTGTCTTCTACTTTAGGCGAATGATGACATCTACTACTATTACCGTATGCTTTCGTGGTGTGACCTAACGGCGAGTCAGCCAATTCCATTACATGGTGGCTGCAGCCGTTTCGGTTCCCTGAAAACATCGTTGTATTTCTTAGTCTGAGCCTTGCTTAAGTCTAAAAAAATTTGTATAATATACTTTGCATTTAAGATAGACAGGACCAAGTACACCAACCACGGCAATCAGTTAAAAGAAACTAGGTATTAATCTTTCTACTTATTTTCCCGCTAAGGAGGTAATGGGAATCAGATTTTGCAGCAATAGAGCAGAGATTTGGGTTCGCATTTAAATAGCATTACTTTTTCAAAAATTAGCTTAAGAGTTTATTATTGTTTTCTTAATAAGCAGGAAATGGTTCAGAGTGAGTGTTTCAAAGGGGTCCTAGTGTTCATAACAAACATCCATATCAATCGTAAACATTGAATATGCATCCACCATTATAAAGCCATTGACGATGATAAAAAAAGTTATCATCAACCAAACATCCTCATATGTTGTATGCTGAAATGTTGATCATGCATTTTCTGTAAGCTTTTATATTTTTGTAGCTCACATAATTCACCTGACTTCATATGCAGGTTTCCAACCCCTCAAGGAGCTTTACTACAAAACACAAGTCAGTAGGTATTAACAAAAACGACTTCTGGGTTTTGATGAAATGGCTAAAAAATCGTATTACTAAAAATAGCATGTGTTTCGGCATTGGCTTATTGCATTTTGGTGTATTGCAGCATTGCCCTACTGATGCTGATTGCAGCTTGGATAGTCATGTGCTCGCAGTTTCTGGCTTGAAATTACGTGTTGTGACTATGCTTATGTAAGTTTTCGATACGGGTAATTAAATTACATATTCCAAACATATTCAAGCAATTTTGTCCCCTTTAACCTGGCCGCATGTTCATACTGAAATGTAGATTCCATCAGTGTTATGCAATGCTTATTTTCTTTAATCTGACCGCATATAGCCCATCACATAAAACTGCGCTTTCGGCGAGCTAGAGCGGTTAGTATGTGACTGAATTACACTCCAATTGGTATTGACCTCAGAATGACGTATTCATATATTGATGTTTGGTCTGGTAGGTACAGTCGTGTTGAGATCATTCCTAATGAACATGATTATAAAAGGATAACACGATCATGTGTGTTTTGCTGGAGTGACCATTAGATTGTTGTAGAAAAACGAATCTAAAAAAAACAGATCTAACAACAAACCTTGAGAAACACATGTTTTTGGTTAAGATTTTTTACTTTACTTCTGACATCAAAATCCAACATCTATATTTACTTTATGTTATGCAACTTTGTATGCAAATGCTAAGCGTTTGATGGGAAACGGATCAACGATATACAAGTGCAGAAAGTACATCCGTTGTCTTGCCTGTTTATATAGTTTGGAAGTTATTGCAGATAACTTTTGCCCACACGGAACAAGCTGCAAAAAATTCAGATCAAGAGCAACTCCGAAAACATTGTTTTTGGTAAGTGTTTTATTCTACAGAATCCCCCCCCTAAAAAAAACATTTTTAAAACAAATTTTCCCCCCTTGGCAATATTTTTATATGACCTTTCATTTTTCAACTTCGTATGTATATGTTAAGCGTACCTTCTATCGGTGCAATAGTTGGAACCTTAGCAACTACCCGTTTCGTCTAGCATCATGTAACCAAAACATCCCAGCTTTTACTTCTTTCAACAATCACTCTTAATAATAATATTTTTTTAGGTCCCGTTTGAAATACATAACAACTGTGATAATATCTTTGTACTTTTTTTTGTCACCATCATCGACAACTGAAATCTTTAGCAACCTGAATTGTATATGTTGCTTATATCTTCAGCTACATGAATTGTATATGTTGTTTATATCTTTAGCTACATGAATTGTTTCAGGTTTGACTCATATTTTTGAAAAAATCCATATGGTGGTGAGTACTCAGTATTTGTTGGTCTTGAAGAGTGCATAAGGTTGATTGCTAATTTTATGTTTTCCAAGTAAGAGATTGCTTTTGTTGCTGGACAAATAAAGAGTTTCGCACTTTCGCAGGTCACTGTGACGATGATGAGTTGACTTTAAGCTAGATATGGCTAAGATGGAATATGTGGAATTAAGTCATGGATATAGCTGGAGGGCATCACAATTTGGGTTGTGGTAATAAGTCACTTCTATAAATTTTAAGTAAAAAACAAACAAAGACAAATAGTTGATAAACTGCTAAATAAACGATCATACAAATTTTGATTCTAGAAACGTTAAAAATATGCATGGTAATGAAATCACTACTACATCTTTAATTATTCATGTCTTTATTTATTTATCTTCCACGTGTTTTAGTTTTCAGCGAATATTTGTTAAGTGGTGTTATTATTGTGGGGTTATGGGTTGTGTCTGATCATTGATTGCAAAACATCATACGTAACTACAAATCTGTATTTTTTTTACGTGTCCTTTTGCTATACCTACTGTTGGAGGTCATATAAATGTAAGGTCTTTGTACTCTTGAATACATATTAATTGTATGCCTAATTAACGTAATGATACTTATTCAAATGTGAGGCAGTTTAAGTTTGAGGTTTCATTTATTTTCGGTTGGATATTGTGTTTACATCGTTCTTATCTTAGGCTACATTATGTAACAAGTATTTGCATCACTGACGGGAGATAGTCTTACTGGAGTGCTTAGGGAGAATGTGCGATTGGAGATAGGCGTGAATTCCCCTTTCATTACACGAAGCGCGGAGATAGAATGTGCACCGACTAAATTCGTTTATTTCGAGCACCCCGCAACGAAGCGCGGGCTTAAAGAACTTGTTAAACTTAAAAGGTCAGATGAAGCAAAATAGCAAATGTTGTGTCTATTCACATATAATTGGTTGCTACTGTTGACTTCATGTTGTAAGATGTGGCTCGGTTAGGCATAAAGCTTGGTTTAAGGACAAAACACTAAACATTTGACCTGTCTCATTCATGTGCATAAGAGGGAACGGTGTAACGGCGAAAGGCGTTCGCCGAGGGTGAGTTGGCCCCTCGCCGCCCCTCGTCGGACCTCGCCACCACACCCCCCTCTTCGCCGGCCAATTCGCCACAAAACGAAAAAAGCATAACGTTTGAAAAAGTGGGCCCCCTCAAATTCAAACCGTTGGCCAACGGTTACATTAAAAAAAAAATTAAAATTAATTTTTAAAATCTATATATATCCTACACTTTTATCATTTTAAACACACACAAATACATTCAATCTTCAATTCTTTCTACCTACAATCAAAAAAAAATGTCTCGAATCCCAAATGACGGGTTTCCTAATCTCAACTTCTCGCAGCTCCTTGGCACAACTAACTCGAATCAATCGTCATCCTCGAACCCGTCGACGCCATCTTCACAAAACTCTATCGGAAGCTCCTCCCAATTCCCATCCGGCCAATTCCCATCCGGCCAATTCGCCGGCCAATTCCCTTTTGCTCCACAATACTTTCCCCAAATGACACCCGAACAAATCTTCTTTCAACAACAACAAGCGTTTCAACAAGCGCAACTCAACACACAATTTCAAAATTTCCAAACCCAAAATGTCCCCGAAACACAATTCAAGGTACCACAACCACAACCACCACAAAAAGAAACCCGTCGAAAAGGAAAACGAATGGCAAAAAAATCATCCTTCCCCGCGGTTGATTTGTCCGCGGACGACGACAACATCGAAGACGAAGAAGATGTTGTGATGACGACGACAGCTCCGACTCAAACTTCCGTGCGTTGGACACGTGACGAGGAGAAGTTATTGTGCGAGGTTTGGGTCGGAGTTTCCGAGAACAGTGATATCGGGAATGACCGAAACGAAGAATGCTTTTGGGGGCAGATTCATGACGATTTCAACAAAAGTACCAATGGCGTTTTTCGTACCAAGAATATGATAACGGGGAAATGGAATCGGATGCAACCCGATTGTCAAAAGTTTCACGCTATTTACAAAGGAATAACTCGTAAAAGCGGTGAAAATGACGGTGATGTTTTGGAAGCTGCGAAGGCCGAATATTCGGCTTGTAATAAGGGGAAAAAATTTGCTTACGAACACGGGTGGAGGGTGCTCAAAAAACACCCAAAATGGGACGCAGCGTATCACTTTGACTCGGAGGATCACACGGAAATATTCGGTCCAGATGCTCGGCCTCGACCACCGGGTAAAACGAGACCCGCCAAGAAGACAAAGTCAGAAACAACTGAGAGCAGCGCGGGTAGTGGTTCGGGGTCTATGAAGGACGTTTTAAACGAGGAGTTACGCCAGAAGATCCAAGCCGGTAAATCGGCGTACGAGGCAAAGAAAATTAAAGAACAGTCGGCAACGGAGCTAAACGAGTTGCAGTTTCTCACGATTGATGCCGACTCTTTGCCTGAACCAAAGAAGACAATAATCAAAAACAAACAAGCACAAATAATGGCGAAATATCAGTTATAATTTTCGCATTGTATTTTAATTTTCGTATTGTATTTTTATTTCCGTAGTTTATTTTTATTTTCGTATTGTTTTTTTATTTTCGTATTGTTTTTTTTATTTTCGTATTGTATTTTTATTTTCCGTATTTGTAATTTTTATTTTATGAAATGAATTTTAATTTGTGTGAAAAATGGAAAAGAAAATAAAATTGTGAGTGGGTGGGGCCCAAATGAAAAGGAGAAGAAATGTCATGAGTGAAGGGGTGTTTTTTTGTGTTGTGTTGAAATAAGGTGGCGCTGAGGTGGCAGCAGTGGGGCCCAAATGAAGAGGCAAAGCCTCTTCACTACACCTTTTGCTCTAATGATCTGTTCTCGAGTTATTAAAGGAGTGAAAACAAAAGAAAAGAAAGGAAAAGAAAAGATAGTGAAAGAAAATTACTATGCACATTGTGTTCTCGAGTTTGAAATTAGTAGAAAAGAAAGAAATAAAAGAAACATAAAAATTTACTTTTATGCTCTTTAAACAAAATATCTGCTACTAATCTAAAAAAATTTAATAAGCCATTTGTGGTTAATATACCTTTTTATTTAAAATATTCTTTAATCAAACTAACTAGTAAAAATTTGCATAAAAAATATGCTGGTCCGTGTCGTGAATATAATTGGCCCATGTGCAAACCCAAGAAAGCCCAAGAAATCACTAGCCCTAATAATCGCTGAATAAAAAAAACGATACATCATTTTGCAGTAGGACTTTTATAAGTTTCTTATTTTGAAAAAATGAAGAATACACAGTGGTTGAAGACTATCTGTGGTGGAAGAAATGAGGGTAAATTTGTCAATTTTAACACTTTCCTTCCCAATCCGCCCAAATATGAGAGGAAAGATTTAGAAAAAAAAACCTTCAAATTTTCTTTCCTTTTCCTTCCATTTCTTTTCCTTTCTTATTAAAATAAAACTCAAGAACACAAATATGTTTTTGTTCCCCTTCCTTTCCTTTCTTTTCTTCTGAAAATAAAACTCGAGAACTGAGCGTAACTATTTATTTTGATTGACACATACTATCATACAAACAAATAAAACGAAATAAAACAATATCATACAGGTATACAATGGTATACAATTATCTGCTGCATGATCAAAGGGCTTGTGTCTTAATAATAATTTTTATTGTGTAAGAAAGTCGTTAATTAAAAGTTATGAGTTCGAGTTCTGCTTAAGACATGTGAAATAAATTTGTTGCATATATTGTGAAATAATAGTTAATTATCATTTTAAATGAAAAAAAAAACTATTTGGTGCATGAATTGATGTTTTTAATAATAATAAAAAATTGAATAAACTGCAAAAACCGTCCTTGTGGTTTGTCAAATATGATACTAATCATCCTTGTCAAAAACTATTAGCAAACATCATCCCCGAGAAGCTAAATGTGCGGCACTTTACATCTCTAGAGGGATGATTTTTGCAAAACTTTTTTTTAAGTTTTTGCAAAATTCATCCTCAATATGGATGATTTTTACCGAACATTTGACCTCTCAAAAATAATGTTTGCCAATAGTTTCTGACATAGATCATTAGTGTCACATTTGACAAATAATAGTTTTTGCATTTTACTCAAAAAAAAAAGAAATGCTATAATCACAAACAAACTTACACAAAAAAATTTACAAAATAATGCGTCATGTAGTTAGTGGCATTTTCAAATTTACTTTTGAATTATCTCTCTTATATATATCTACAAGTTACATAACACATAATTTTGTAAATTTTTTTGTGTAAGTTTGTTTGTAATTCTAGCATTTCTCAAAAAAAGAAAACTGCAAAAACCGTCCTTGTGGTTTGTCAAATATGATACTAATCATCCTTGTCAAAAACTATTAGCAAACATCATCCCCGAGAAGCTAAATGTGCGGCACTTGACATCTCTAGAGGGGATGATTTTTGCAAAACTTTTTTTTAAGTTTTTGCAAAATTCATCCTCAATATGGATGATTTTTACCGAACATTTGACCTCTCAAAAATAATGTTTGCCAATAGTTTCTGACATAGATCATTAGTGTCACATTTGACAAATAATAGTTGTTGCATTTTACTCAAAAAAAAGAAATGTTATAATCACAAACAAACTTACACAAAAAAATTTACAAAATAATGCTTCATGTAGTTAGTGGCATTTTCAAATTTACCTTTGAATTATCTCTTATATATATATCTACAAGTTACATAACACATAATTTTATAAATTTTTTTGTGTAAGTTTGTTTGTAATTCTAGCATTTCTCAAAAAAAGAAAACTGCAAAAACCGTCCTTGTGGTTTGTCAAATATGATACTAATCATCCTTGTCAAAAACTATTAGCAAACATCATCCCCGAGAAGCTAAATGTGCGGCACTTTCCGTAAGACATCATATTCATTGGATAACCATGTTTTACCAAATGGTTAGTACATAGGCCACGTATCCTACAAATAGAAGTAGGTTCATGATTTTTTATTGGTTACCGATGTACTTCTTGTCTCATGATAGTGCTAAAAAGTTATAAAGGTTTTCTTTTGTTCATCTTCTTCTTACAGTCAACGTAGTTTTTTTAACAGTTTTTGTTTCATAATTTTTGACAGTTTCGTTACTTTTTGGACCTGTTAAACTTTTAATTTTTCGTTTCTATTTTTTCCGTGTTCACAGTTTTATAACATATACAAAAAATTATAAATACCCAAAAATAATCTGCAAAAATTGGGGAGGGGATTAACAAACGATGGTTTCACGAGTACATATAACATAAGCCCTTTTTTTTTTATAGGATTTGCCTGGTCAAATCAGCTTCACATAATAAATAAAGACTTTGAAATTTTGAACTGAACAGCACATGTTGAGTGGCACTCTTGAAATGTGGTGCCACAAAACCGTGTTCAATCATACCGTTTTAATTTGCAATTCTTTTGACTAGAAGTTGCTTTTTAATAGTTTTTTTGGGCTCCTTAAAATCATTATTGCATTTTAATTTAGAGTTATCCTCTCCTTAATATGAGGCTAAATAAAATGCTTTTTATATAATCAATTTAATTGGTAAAACATCCTCTTAACCCAATATTATACGGTAAAATATTGTTAAAGTTTAATGACTTTTTAAAAAAGTCTTTATAATCATACGTTTCATTTAATCATTAAAATCAAATCGATATAAATGAAAACCTTATAGTACAACATTTTTATTGCCAGATCCATTACATGTTTATAATAAATACAAATTGATGTTGCATGTAGTAGTTAAATTCGACTAAAGGTGTGAACAGGGTACGTTCATTGATTTGAGTAGCTCCATGTCAATTTTAAATTTTTTTTTTCACAAAGAGATCTGTAAACACACACATGATACTTCCATCTCATTCCAGTAATGAAAATATCTAAACAGAGTCGGACCGTAATCAAAAGAAGCTTCACGAAGTAATATAGGTCTATGATCCAAAAGGTATTTCTCCAACGTGATAGCATTAATGTTCAGACATGAGTATATTAAGTTTTCAGAAACAAGAAATCTATCTAGTTTACTCATCTTAAACGCGAATTTATGACACCACGTATATATTCACTAGTTAAGCCAGAAAGCAAAACCACTTTGTGACACGTATATATTCAATCACTATAACATACTCAATGATAGAATATACACTCTCTTTGTCAAGACGTAAATTATTAGAGCACGGGGTACCATAACGCCGTGGTGGCCGGCGTTAACGTCGTGGCCGGCGTTATGGTACCGGACTCCCTTTTTCGGCAACGGCGTTGGGTGCCAAGTTGCCACAGCAACTTAGTAACTTGGCCCCCTTTTTTAAAAATTTTTTTCATTTTCACCCTTCAACGTTTAAAAACGGCTGGTTTTCAAAATTTGAATTTTCTTTTTTGTTTTTTTTTCTTTATTTTACCTTATAAATACTACCCCAACTCAACCATTTTACACACACTAAAACAAAAACACTCTCTACACACAAAAATGAATCAAAATAATGAAGATCGTCAACTCTCCGTTTTTGAAATCGATGCTAATGATGATGAAACCGACGTGGTCTTTTTGGAGCAAGCGTACGCGTATCACCAACAATTGGTTGTCGAAGAAAATCGTCTACCACTTACCCGGAACCTAATCAATCGTAACCGGGAGGGGGCCGAAGAACGATTGATGGCCGATTATTTCAATGATCATTGCAGGTATCCCTTATATTATTTTCGAAGAAGATACCGTATGCGCCGAAAACTATTTTTGAAAATAGTCAAAGGCATTAGCACTTATGAGGCCGATCCTCTTCCCGATCATTTTAATTTTTTTAGAGTTCGACCCGATGCTACGGGTCGAATGAGTCTTAGTGTTATTATGAAATGCACAGCGGCCATACGCCAATTGGCATACGGCACCACGCCCGATGCGTTTGATGAATATTTGCAAATGAGTGAGCGTACTGCACGT
>BQNB010066499.1:22470-34540 GCA_026074375.1 Tanacetum coccineum
ATATACCACAAAAATATATTTGAATACAGTTGTAAAAGTACATACCAAATTAGCCATCCTCCTCTTGCTTCAGATCGGTTATAGATGTGTACCCTCTAAAGTCAAAATCATAGAAAGAACCACTAAAATCAAGGCATGGTTCTACTTTTGTGCTGGACAAAAGGTTTTTCGATAGTTTTTAACAATTATTTATGTAGAATTCACGACATAAAGGTCGGCCATTTATAGGTTAATAAATTTTGAATCATTTCCATGTTGCTCAAAATAATAACACGCAAAATCAATTAAAGTTTAACGACTTTGATTCATTTTATTAGTTAAATTAAAATATATCATTGTAATACATGAGGAAATAATCACTAAAATTAAGAAATGCATACCTTAAATATTTTTTTCAACACCATTGTATTATGTATACATAGAAAGTGTTTTAAAAATTTGTTTAACCCATATGAATTTCGGTTTTGAACCGAAATTGATTACAATTTGAAACTTTCCATAATTATAAATTTAGTTTAATGCATACTTTGATTCATTTCTAGCTATATCGTTGATGTAAGTTTTAAAAAATTTCCATGATTATGGAGATGATTACAATTTACAAAAATAGTTATTTCAACCGAAATCTACAATTACGAACAATATTGACTTCCGCTTTTAAATGGGTATCAAAGTTAATCACACATCTTTTTTAAATAGATAACAAAAATAGTTATTTGACTTCCACTTTACAAAACTATAACATACAAAAAAATTATTTATGCGTTTTTCTTAAATGGCTCTCCTTAAATAGGTATCAAAATTTCTTGAATTAAGGAGATGCATTAGGTTATTGTACAAATGGTTTATTTAAGGAATAGTTTTAATGGTGGCATTTAATTTTTGTGCTTAAAAGAGTTGTGCAAAACCTTATTTTAAAACAACTTAATTATGCGTGTTTTCTTGGTTATATTAAATGGAATGTTTTTTTAAATGAGTATCAAAGTTAATTATTTTTTATAAATAGTTAACAAAAATAGTTATTTGACTTCGACATTTAACAAAAATAGTTATTGACTCTACATTACAAAACAGAAACATACAAAAAAATATTATGCGATTTTTCTAAATGGGCTCTCCATAAATATGTATCAAAAATTTCTTAATTAAGAGTTAGCATTAGTAATTGGTATAAATGGTTTATTTAAGGAATAGTTTTAATGGTGGCATTTAATTTTTGTGCTTAAAAGAGTTGTGCAAAACCTTATTTTAATAGAGAGTATAGATGTCATTTTTATATGAGTTTATTGAGTTGAATATCTGACGTGGCATTGTGTTGTCTACAATTTTTAAGGTTTTGAATTGGTGATTTAAATGATTTGGATTTTATTGAATCTATAATAGAAGGTAACAAATTTGTCATTAATTATATGTTTAATTCCTACTTTATGAATTTCCAAACTTAGTCATTAATTATATGTTTAATTCCTACTCTATGAATTTTCAAACTTAGGTTAATATTGTTTGAATTTAGAAAACAATTGATAGACATGATATATATGTCATTTTTATATGAGTTTATTGAGTTGAATATCTGACGTGGCATTGTGTTGTCTACAATTTTTTAAGATTTTGAATTGGTGATTTAAATGATTTGGATTTTCTTGAATCTTTAGTAGAAGGTAACGAATTTAGTCATTAATTATATGTTTAATTCCTACTATATGAATTTCCAAAGATAGGTTAATATTGTTTGAATGATTTGGATTTTCTTGAATCTATAATAGAAGGTAACGAATTTAGTCATTAATTATATGTTTAATTCCTACTATATGAATTTCCAAAGATAAGTTAATATTGTTTGAATGATTTGGATTTTCTTGAATCTATAATAGAAGGTAACGAATTTAGTCATTAATTATATGTTTAATTCCTACTTTATAAATTTCTAAATTTACGTTAATATTGTTTGAATGTAGAAATTAATTGATCGACATGATATATATATGCCGTTTTTATATGAGTTTATTGAGTTGAATATTTGACGTGGCATTGTGTTGTCTACAATTTTTAAGGTTTTGAATTGGTGATTTAAATGATTTGGATTTTGTTAATCTATAATAAAAGGTAATGAATTTAGTCATTAATTATATGTTTATTTTCTACTTTATGAATTTCCAAACTTAGTTTAATATTGTTTGAATGTAAAATTTAATTGATCGACATGATATGTATGTCATTTTTATATGAGTTTATTGAGTTGAATATCTGACGTGGCATTGCGTTGTCTACGATTTTTTGAGGTTTTGAATTGGTGATTTAAATGATGTAGATTTTTTTGAATCTATAATAGAAGGTAACGAATTTAGTCATTAATTATATGTTTAATTCCTACTTTATAAATTTCCAAACTTAGGTTAATATTGTTTGTGTAACACCCCGCCTTACTCAGACCACAATATTGTCCGCTTTGCCCGCAGGCTCACGGCTTTGCTTTGTGGCCCTCATGTGAAGACTTCTCGGCAGGTCACCCAAGCCAGTACTACTTTCACATGAACACGCTTAACCCTGTCCAGTAATCCTAGAACTCCACTTGCAGTAGACCGCAAAACGCGTTGTGTCATTGTAAGGCGAATGTTATCTTATTAACCCAACATCTCACCAGGCCACAGCCGATATAGGGATTTGCCAAGTGGTGTACACAATCACCACCCTTAGGGACATCATCATCCTCGATGAGTTTGCCCCACCATCTCGAATGGCTCAAGAGTGGCTCTGATACCACTTGTAACACACCCTTACTAATACCATAATACCCGCTTAGGCCGCAAGCATCACCGGCTTTGCTTTTGATCAGAGTAAGCGGGGTGGTTACAATAGGTATCAGAGCCCACACTTGAGTCGTTACGGGAATGGAGGGGCAAACTTCATCGAGGACGCTAGTCCCCCTAAGGGTGGTTGATTTGACACCTTAGGCAAATCCTACATCGCTGTGGCCTGTAGCGAATTGGGTTCATAAGATTAACATTTCCGCTTAACACTGACACAACGCGTTTTTGAGGTCTACTGCGAGTGGGGTACCAAGAGAACTGAGCAGTTAAGCTTGCTCATAATGAAAGTGTAGTACTGGCATAGGTGACCTGCCGTGGAAGTCTTCACATGAGGGCCCACAAAGCAAATTCCGTATCCTGCCGGCAACGCGACAATAAATGTGCTCTGATAAGGTGTGGTGTTATCCAAGTGTACAGAGCCACTCCTGGGTCGTTTGGGCAATAGTGGGCAAACCTCCGATGATGATGAGTCCCTAAGTGGGGTGATTGTGACACCCAGGCAAATCCTACAACGGTATTTGTCCTGGAGAGATGCTGGGTATAAGATAACATTCGCCTTACAATGACACAACGCGTTTTGTGGTCTACTGCGAGTGGGGTCATAAGAACTGCAAGATTTTTATTTTAAAAAGCGTAGCTCAGTGAGAGTATACTGGCTTAGGGTGACCCTGCCGGAAGTCTTCACATGGAGGGCCACAAAAACAAAGCGAGAGCCTGCGGGCAAAGGGACAACATTCAGTCCTTAGAGTACCTCACGGCTTTGACTTTGTAGTACTAGAGAAGGCGGGGTGTTACAATGTATCAGAGGCCACTCCTGAGACCCGTTCTGGGATGGTGGAAACAAACCTCATCGAGGACGATAGTCCCTAAGGGGGTGATTGAGACATCCCTAGGCAAAATCCAACAATAGGCTGTGGCCTGGAGAGATGTTGGGTTCATAAGATAACATTCGCCTTACAATGACACAACGCGTTTTGTGGTATACTGCGAGTGAGGTTCCTAAGAGAGATTTTGATTTTCTTGAATCTACGAGGCTTATCGACACCCGTGCGTTGCATCGGCATTAGTCTGTGGGAAAAATATCTTAAGAGCTCAAAACTCGGTTGTGCTTATGTGGTTTATTGTGTAACCTTGTTTCATCGGTCTGGGAAACTCTTGAAACTATATTAAGGTGTTTAGAACTTGTTAGCGATCCGTTGACCTAAATCGATGCCATTTCGCTTGAATTAAGAAAGTAAGAATATATATATTAACAATTTGCGGGGTTGTTTTATGTTTTAAAATTTATAGTTTAGGGTTGTTTTATGCTTTAAATATAATTATAAGGGGTTGAGTTGGTGCTTTTTAACTCCACAATAATTCTGAACATGCTAATGTATTGTAAAATTACTTAAATAGATTCTAAAGGTTCATGTCGCTCAGCACGTTAAAAAGTAAACAAATCAATGAAATTATGAGTTAATGGTGGCTACATGTTTGGAAATTGGTAATTCTCAATTGAATTTATATAATGCCAAATTGGGTTCACTACTCTCTGTTCCAACATTGCGTATATACTTCATGAGGAAGAAGGGCACCTGGTACCTCAACAAATTTAGTCACACCTTTAGCTTCTCTAAGAGCTTCCATTTCTACTTTAGACCTTTTTGGCGCACCTGAGGTCGATACTACTAAAATAGGTAGTTTACCCTCTAACCCTTCAAAGAGTTTAAGAAATTATTCACGGGTTTTGACCGGATCAAGTACCCATCAAGAATGCAGCTGGGACATAACGGGCGCCATTTTGTTTTGTTAATTCATACCTGCTTTCTATGATGGGTTATACACCTTTACGTATTGCATAATTTTAGAGGTATTGGGTTATAACACACAATACCTTCATTAATACATGTCGGTGCTTCCCTTTCGAAGTGTTTCATTCACTCTGCTTCTACTTGAGCTTCAGCCTCACTCGCCTTCGACTATTTTCTGCCACTGGCAATCAGGAATTACATCAGTCGTTCTAGATTTTAATTAAATAGGTCAAGCTTAAAAAAATTCTTTTTAAGACACCATTAGAAGCTAGTGGTTGCAAATTAAAATACCCTTAAAAAGACCTAGTTCCCCCTTTAAACCCGTTGTTTAGAATCAGCCCCAAACACCCCATAAGAAATCTTAAAATGAATACCAATTACCTTTATGGAAGACAGGACTCTTGAATTTTAAAATTTCAGGTTTCTTGACGGCTATGATTTTTCATCGGTGCTATGTTCTCCATCATTCTAAACCTGCTGATCATGCACCCATTATGCATTTCAAGGTTGAAAACGTGACGATAATGCTCACTGCTTTTCCAGCTTTGTGTTAAAACTGACTCGTGTTATCACTTTTTACTGTAGATTTTGAATAAATAGGTCAAGCTTAAAAAAATCTTTATAAGACACCATTAGAAGCTGGTAGTTTGCTTATAAGCAAATCCAAATACCCTTAAAAAGACCCAGTTCCCCCTTTAAACCCACTGTTTAGAATCAGCCCAAAACGCCCCATAAGAAATCTTAAAGTGAATACTAAATACCTTGATGGAAGACAGGACTCTTGAATTTCAGAAATTTCAGGTTTCTTGACGGCTATGATTTTTCACCGGTGCTATGTTTTCCATCATTCTAAACCTGCTGATCCTGCACCCATTATGCATTTCAAGGTTGAAAACGTGACGATAGTGTTCACTACTTTTCCATCTTTCTGTTAAAACTGACCCGTGCTATCACTTTTTCATGTAGTGATTTAACCCACGGCTTAATTGGGATCATTTGAAGTTCAAAATGTTAAATTTTCAAGTCTGCAAAGGCATATCTATCTGGGTGTGGGTCAATAGTTCAAAAAGGTTGCCTCTACCCGTATTCGAGGTAGCCTTCAAAATATATGTCCAAACACTCCTTAAATTAGAATCTATCAAACCAATTCTAAACTTAGCTTATGTCCAAAGATCCTAGCTTGTTTTGAAAAGATAATATTTGTGAAAATTTAGTTATATAAGCTGAAATGGGTTGCAGATTTCGGCTTAATAGTATTGTTTGGCTGGTAAAAAAATAGGCATTTCGGTTGCTGGTCTTTATATGAAAAAGCCTTTTAGTTGCTGAATTTATATGCAGAAAGTTGGCCTTTAGGCTGGTGAATTTTTATGCGAAAGATAGGCATTTAAGTTGCTGATTTTAATGCAGAAAAAGACTTTTTTCTTGCTGAATTTTTATGCAGAAAACTCACCTTTTGGTTGCTGAATTTTTATGTAGAAAAAACCATATTGGTTGCTAAACTTTATGCAGGTTTTAGATGGTCTTTATATGTAGAAAAAGCCTTTTTAGTTGCTGAATTTATATGCAGAAAAAGCCATTAGATTGCTGGTCTTTATATGTAGAAAAAGCCTTTTCAGTTGCTGAACTTATATGCAGAAAGTTGGCCTTTAGGCTGTTGAATTTTTATGTAGAAAATAGGCATTGAGGTTGTTGATTTTTAAGCAGAAAATGACTTTTTTGTTGCTGAATTTTTATGCAGAAAACTCGTCTTTTGGTTGCTGAATTTTTATGCAGATCAAATCATTTTGGTTATCTTACATTCAAGTCAAAGAAGAAGTCTCAGACTAACATAATTATAGATTTAACAAATGTTTATGTGATATGTTTACCTCGATATTCTGTTCCTAAACACAATCACCTAAGAGCGTGAAACTTGCATATTTAACTTACCAAATTTACAGATAGTTGCGGCTCACATTTTCTAACAACGGCCTCTGAGCCTCTTGTGGGTTTGGCATATTTTGGGACATATGTGATGCCATCTGCCCACGTCTCCTGCACACGAAAACCACATTCACTCTAAGATTGTTTGTTTCATTTAAAGAGCTGAAAAATTGTTAGTTACCAATAGGAAGGAACGTAAAAAAATATTCGGTATAAGCGCATCTAAAAATATCACCATCAGGGAGGAGCTTAATTACCAGTATTGCGGCTCACATAAACTATAAACTGTTGCCTCAGTTTAAGCACCCAGTATGTGCATTAGCATATAAAAAATGTAGCATAGTGACTCGGCCTCGGAAAACATAGTACATGCACATATTTGACTCGGCTTATATATCATAAGCCCACTTTTCAACTTATTTTATAGTTTATCAGCTTATTTCCATGTTTAATAGGATGTTCGTCCTATTACATAAAACCTCAATACGCAAATTTAGTGGTTACTGCCAGCTTTACATAACTAAACCTAAAACGTCCATTCAATTAAATGGATCATCTATACACGTTTATTTTACGCTAATGTCATAATTCTTACGACCTTGCTGCAGCATTCACACCAAACGATGTTGGGCCATCATTTAAAACACACCCTTTTACATATGTAAAGGATGTTTCTCCTTTTTTGGTTACATATTTTTTAGAATGTCTTTTACGTCCTCTCAAATCATAAGAAAATAAACCTTCTGGTAATCCAAGAATTTTCCACAAGAATCAAAACTGAATGGTAAATTCTCTCCTACAAAAATTAGGGAATGACACTGCGAGCGTGTTAATCCTTCAGCTATATCTGGTCTCCTGATGACAACAAAAAGATCAATATCCAACTCAGATCACCATGTTCCTTTATGCAGGCGATATTCAGGATTAGCTTAAAAGGCCTCTTCAAAACAAATGGCGAACCTTTTGTGTTTTGATTTTGAATATCCCGTCCTGAAGTACTTTTGCCCCCTCGCTAGTCTTCCTGCACCACCTGCGTTTCAGCATCGTGTTTCTTTTTTGATATGGCAATCTGAAATGAAATCCGTAGATTAGAATTTATGACATAGTACATAGTTACTGACCTAAAAATTTCAGAATGCTTTTTCAAATTGCCTCATTTCGCTTGACCCAAAATTCTGTGGCCGTCACCAAATATAAGGCATAACGGTTTTACAAATTATTAAAAGGGGATCCGAACCCGGCATGGTTTGCACCCCTGCCCCTTTCGGTTGGTGATCTCTCTGCATAAACAATAACGTTAAAATAGAAACATAAATGCAATTAGACCATGTGAATCAAAAACCAAAAAGATTTTATAACTTAAAATCAAATGGTGTATATATAACCAATATCGTGTGGTGTGAATGCTGCAATGAGGTCACAAAAGGTTTTAAATCATTATGAATTTTTCATAGACCATACAAAAATTATATCATACGATGTTGGGCCACCAACAACGCAAACCATCAATAAACAACCATGAACACAAACCACTGAATCGGCAAAGAAACACAAACGAAATAAATAATCAAAATATAAGAAAACCCCCAAAAATACAAACAAAGATCCCTAACTACTCAAACCCATAATAAAATCTAAAATCAAAACCGTAACCCCTAAATATTATAGTTACAACAAAATCATTAGAAAATATAATTTTTGATATTAGTCTCAACATCATACCTGGGGTTGCAAACTGCGATCTTAATTCTGCTGCTGGAAATTAATTATGGCTGTTATATGAGGATTGTTTATATTCTTTTTAGTTGTAAATGCAAGATTCATCGTTGATGTAATTGTTGTTGTAACTTCCAAGTCGATCAATCTTCCTGCGTATTCATTGTGGTAGTAACTCTTGTTGTAACTAACGGGTATAACTGAGTTTAGGAATACAAAAACTTGTTTTTGCATCATTAATACTGCCCATTAAAGCTTGAAAACTCAATCTTATATATTATATAAGATAAGATAATAGAAGGTAACGAATTTAGTCATTATTAAATGTTTTATTCCTACTTTATGAATTTCCAAACTTAGGTTAGTATTGTTTGAATGTATATATATGCCATTTTTATATGAGTTTATTGAGTTGTAAACGGTACAGGTTTTATAACTCCCTAGACATAGTACCTAATTGTTGCAGTGTAGTATAGCAAGGACTCGGAGGTTGTTATCGTTCTCTAGGGGAATAGGGTCTGAAGGGTTGAACTAAACCTAACTAAGATCTAAGGGGGTTGAAAGAAGACTATTTTTGTTTTTTTATATTTTTATGAAAGCAATTAAAATTCTGGTTTTAAGAGGTGGGTTTTGGTTTTAAAACTAATTTAACTAAAATTAAATCTAAATTAATTTTTGCAGAAACTTATATGGTAAACGAACGTATTTACTTAATCATGCATTACTCCTTAGTTTGCTTCTCCTAATCCAATTGCTTTGCCACACTTGTGATGATCTGTGTAAGTATTTTCTAGGTCATGAACAGATTACACGAATCCGCCGTCTATGTAATATTCCGGTAAGGCAACGCACAAGTAAGGTAGTATGAAGACTATTACACGGCCCCTAAGAGTACATTACATGTAATAAAATACTTAAGAGGCATCAACCATATTAGGGGTAAGGTAGTATGAAGACTGTTACCGATGGTATCCTTTCTACACACTCGCGTTTCCCTAGACGTTTATGCTAATGTAATATTTTAAAGCTAGTTTTCTAGAGCCTAACGCGCACATCCATCACAAGAAGCAATATTAAAAGGATCTACAAACTATATTTCATGCAATCATAAGTAAATACTAATGGATCTAGCCTAGCTTGTTAAAAGGAAGCGAAGAACAAGAATCAATCAAACAACACATAGACATATTGAAAGATTAAAGGATAAAAGACTTCGCTTGATTAAAACATGTGTTTAAGGCTGTTAGAAGATGGTTTTTAGGCCCTAAGAACGCCCTAAAAGATGCTACACTTGAACTATAATGTTTATGGTTCGTCTCCAAAAGTTGTACACAAGTTCCACACCAAAAACCCTAAAATCGAGTTTGTATATAGGAAATAGGCCGCGACGGCGTAGCAAGATTCCTGACGTCGTCGCTTCGCCGAATCTTCTTAGGGTTTCTTTGAGGCGGTTACATTCTGAAGCCGTCACACTACTTCTGACGCCGTCGCTTGTAAGTTCTGACGGCGTCGCTAGGAATTGCGACGCCGTCTTCAGGCACTGTACGTGCATTCCTGAAACCACTTCGTGTAAAGTTGTAATCTTGTTCATTTCTTCCCAAATTGAGTCCAAGTTACGTATATTTCCTCCAAGAGCTGCCCAAATGCTAAAAACATAAAAAGGAACTATTAAGCACATCTTTTAGGCATATTTGCATGATTTAGGAGGTTAAATGACCCCGAAAAAGTGTATAAAATGACACCTCATCAAATATCCCTACACTTGGGATTTTCTTGTCCTCAAGCAAATGGGCTTTTCTCCCTAGACAATAGCAATATCATGGGCATTTAACTTACTTTTCAAAGATAGTTTATGGAACAACTTATTAGACCTCGTAATTAAAAGCATTGAAAATATACACTAGTACCGCACAATAAGTGTTTGGATTCTATCTTTCTCTCATGTGTATAATGAATTATAACAATAATTGGAAACGAAAAAAGAACACTTTTTACCTGCCGTAGCATACAAATTACCATAGGCTTGGTAAAGGATCAAAAACCTCCACCGCAATGGCGTAAGCACCTAGAAATTACTATCAAAGAGGTCTTTAAAGGGTTGTGATGTATGGGTGTAAGTTAAATGGAATGAATAGATGGGATATATTTGGGTGGATTTGAGGGTGGTGGTGAGTTAACTAAATACAAGAATACACGTGAAGGCATTGCTAAGCCAAGACTCGACTAAACTAGGACTAAGATATACAAACTTTACAACTAACTATCTTGATATATACATGAACATTATATGCATTTTTTTTATTCTTTCTTTTTCTCTTTTTTTATATACAATTTTTTCGTATACTTTTTCTCTGCCATTTGCTGAAACTTAATAATACATGACTTGAGGTTTATAATTGCACCCCTACACTTAATTACAAACTAACTAATGACCCGAATTAAGAGGATCAACATAACATGGAGCGTATTACGCACATTTAGGGGTAATAAATTGACTTTTCTTCCCCATCTCTTCATAAAATAAAAACTACCATGAATCTTAATCATCCCAAAACTGTATACACGAATCACAAGACTCGACTTAGCAACCATGTACTCAAGTAAAAATTAACAGGGTTTATAACAATAATGTACTAAAAGCGAGTACATACAAGGAAGGCTGAGGCGATTTGGGTGTAACAATGGGTTAAGGGTGTAAACAATGCTCTTCATTAATAATCCAAAATCTACCAGAGAATTACGAGAATCGCAAAAAGGATAGGCTTGGAGGGGTGTACTAGGGGTATCTTGCACTAAACATAAGTGCGAAGCAAGGGTGTAGGGATAGTTATATGATCGATGTGACCATAATAACAATTACATGTTTAAAACAGGGTTTATCCTAGTGCCTCTTATCATTTAGCAAATCCAAATCACACAAGTGCGATCTCACTAATGGTCTCGGCATGAATCACTAAAACAAGTTCTAAAATTTAATACACTACTGGGGCACTCTCATATAGTTTTAACCGATATTAATGCTCCAAAAAAGGAGATAAAATCACACATGCACGATCGAATCCATGAACGCGGCACATGAATGTGCTCAGTCCTTAACTCGAGAAAGATAAAGGTATAACTATCTTAGGTATCAAAGATGGATACCTGAATTCCTAAATTTGTAGGGGCGAACCCCACATTTTTGGGGTGGAATTTTTTTGAGTCGTAGGGTTTTTGTGCTAGTCATATAATTCCTATCTATGAGACGCTAATGATACTAAGTTTTCATTTGTATGTGCCATAAAAAAAATTTTGGGTCAAAATTACCTTTTACACCATGTTTCGGTATATTACACATCATTTTTAGGACAAAACAAATGCAATTGAAGGAATAGTTTCTAAGGCTTATTTCCGCTACACTTATTTTGAACATTGTCCCTAATGTTCTTAAAAGTACCTGAATAAACGAATAAAGGGAAAGAAAAAGGGAAAAGAAACTAGTACTCCCCTGGTTTTGCTCAATAATGGAGAAGAAACAAATGATAAGCTGGTTAAATCGTCATCCAAGAATCATCCATATGAAACTCCTAAGAACTCCAAAGCTTCTTCTCATCAAATATAACCTGCAAATCAAAGACAAGAAACAACTACACCTAGCATAAAATTAGCGGGATAATAATATACAATGATGTGATTAGGGTTTTGACACTACGAAAGTGGTAAAGATAGGATGAATGTGCAAAATAAAATCATTGTTTTCTGTAAGTTTTAGGAAAATTACAAATTCTGGAAATTATACAAAATTTGGAAATTATACAAAATTAATTTTTCAAAAATAATAGAAAATTC
>BQNB010066500.1:7489-34540 GCA_026074375.1 Tanacetum coccineum
GTTTGCATTTGTTGCATTGTCATGGGGAAATCTTGTGGTCCTGCATTATACGATTTAATAAACCTATGAATTCACCAACTTTATGTTGACGTTTTAAAGCAATGTTTTTCAGGAGGTCAATAAGCACGAGGTGCAAGGGATACATTGGTGGTTTTGATTTGGATATCATGCATTAAAGATTTTGTCGCATTACATTTTGTATATCTGTTATGGGCTAGAAATCTTTGTATTTTGAACAAGTGGACAAGTTAAGCTTCGGGCTTTTTGTAACAAATATTTGCTAAATCCAATGTATCAGTTTTAAATGACTTTTTGGTCGTTCTATATATATCTTGTGTTATTGATCTATGAAGTAACACGCCCGTGACCCTTATTCCGCTGCGACCCAATTTGGGGGTGTTACATGATTTGTTTTATAAGTTTTGGGTGAGAAACATGCATTGTTTTTATAAGTGGACACAAGTGGATATTTTATGTTATGATTACGTGTTGCCTAAGTAGCGATAACCCAATTGAGCCCATGATTATGAACTGTCAATTACTGAATTGTGAGCGCGAATGTTATGAATAGATCTATTGGGATTGACATCCCTGTTTGGGTGATTAGCTATCACTGGCCAAACGAACATATACCATGTCGATTAAAGGATGTTGCGGGTTAAAACATCAATACGGGCAATGTGGGCAATTTTATATTGCTATTTAATTAAATCAAGCTTCAGTGTCATGAGCTTAGCGCAACGTAATTACATTTTATGACGTTTGCATTTGTTGCATTGTCATGGGGAAATCTTGTGGTCCTGCATTATACGATTTAATAAACCTATGAATTCACCAACTTTATGTTGACGTTTTAAAGCAATGTCTTTCAGGAGGTCAATAAGCACGAGGTACAAGGGATAAATTGGTGGTTTTGATTTGGATATCATGCATTAAAGATTTTGTCGCATTACATTTTGTATATCTGTTATGGGCTAGAAATCTTTGTATTTTAAACAAGTGGACAAGTTAAGCTCCGGGCTTTTTGTAACAAATGTTTGCTAAATCCAATGTATCAGTTTTAAACGACTTTTTGGTCGTTCTATATATATCTTGTGTTATTGATCTATGAAGTAACACGCCCCGGACACTTATTCCACTGCCACCCATTTTGGGGGTGTTACATAAATCATACGGTTACTTTGTCCATCCGTTTAAGGATGCTAAGCAGTACTCAAATCTAATCGCGTCAATAACACTTTCTGCAGCGTCTGCCAAAACCACGAGGTAATTCACCCATCTAAATCTGAGTTTAAGCGTCATCAAAATTCCATTCCTTACTATTATCTCATCAATATGAATCCTTGCCAACGTCACATCTTGAAATCTATTGTATAGCTAGAAAATGAGCTACTTGGTCAGTCTATCGACCATCACCCAAATCACATCATACTTGCTACTTTGACCTTGTAAATTTACTGATAACATCCATGGTGATTCTATCTCATTTTTACTCAAGTATCTCAGGTTGTTGCCGTAAGCCAAAAGTCTTTGACATCACAACTTTCACCTCTTAAACAAATCCAACAATTGCTAACATTGATAACTATATCCTCTTCTACACGTGGCTACCAATACATGTCTCCAGGGTTAAAGTACGTCTTATCCGCTCCCGGATGTACCAAGTACCTTGATGCATGGGCCTCAACCATTACACTTCCTACCAATAGAACTCAAATTCAATTCATAAAGTACAAACTCTCGTCTCCTTTTCTTTCCATCTGTTGTTCTAAACCATGTAGTATTTCTGTGAGTACGTCCTCTTACTTGAACGCCTCACTTTAGGCTGTTAGTATCATTCCTCTTACTCCATACTGAATGGTCATAGCCATCGCTCGAACACGTCTAGGTTTCACTCGTTCCTTCCTACTTAACGCATCAGTCACCACATTTGCCTTACCTGGATGGTAGCGAATTTCGTACTCATACTCACTATACAATTTAATCTATAAAGTACTAACCATCATCTGCCCTCTTTTCCATTTGTTGGTCCAAGTCATGCAGCATTTCTGCTGGCGCGTTCTCTACCTTGGACGTCTCACTTGAAGTAGCCAATATCTTGTCCTTAACATTTGACTGGATAGTCATGAACATTGCTCTTACTCGTCTTAGTTTCACTCTCCCTTTCTACTCAACGCATCAACCACTACATTCGATTTATCGAAGCGTCACACAAATCATTCTTCAAAGTCTGGAAAGCCTCTTTTCGTTCTGCGCCCCACTCATACTTCTGATTCCTCTCAGTTAGGGAAGTAATGGGTTTAACAATCTTAGAAAAGTTTGCGATGAAACGTAGGTAGGTAACCTGCCAATCCTAAGAATAATCATATCTCGGATGGTGTCGTAGGTACTTCCCAATTCTTCACTGCCTCACACTAGTAACCTTAGCATACAACTTCTCCTTCCTCAGTAATTCCAACACTAACTTCAAATGAACTCCATGCTTCTCTTCTTAACAAACGACACTGGTGCTCCTCACGGAAAATGACTAGGTCGTATGAAACCCTTGTCTTGCAACTCTCGAAGTTGTTCAGACAATTCTTGCATTTCCAAGGGTGCTAGACGATATGGAGACTTCGCAACTGACGTCGCTCCATGAACCAAATCTATGCGGAACTCAACCTGTCGTTGTGGTGGTAATCCCGACAAATCTTCTGGGAACACATCAACAAAATCCCTCACAACAGAAATATCACCCACTTTCGGTTCATCTACCTTCGCGTTCATTAAAGCTTTAGCGGCTCCTAAAGTACGTTCCCCTTGAACCCTAAGTTTCCTACTACCTTCCAACGGTATTTCAACCACCTTCTCATGACATACTATCACAAACTTCCTCTTGGACAACCAGTCTATTCCCACAATCACATCAAAGCTTCCACGATTCAACGATATCAACGAACTCCAAGGGTTACAAAATCGAATAGGATAAACACGAATATCGAGTCCAAAGGCTAGAATGCATGTAGGAGATTCCACATATGCAAGTAGACGTGGGTCAAATGACATAAGAATCCTTTGAAAAAAAATACGTATATGCACCGAGTGAAAACGCAACAAAAGAAATCAACAGACGTACCACGACAAATGAACACATAAAAAAAATATCAATACGAAAGACGAAAATTCTTATACTAATTATCGACTTTACTTGAAAGACCAAATTAAATAATGTTTTTATAAAAATCAATTTAAATTAAGAAAGTCACTTTAAGTATAAAAATCATTTTAAATAATAAATAAAATTGTCTTAAATTTAATCTTTATAAAATTCATTCTGGTTGTCATAAAAAAAATCTAGAGATAGTTTACTTAATGGTATTATCTTACCTTACACTATGAATCACTTTAAACAAGCTTTTATAAAAATAAACTTTATTAACCACTTAAAAAATTTCATATCCTATTTGTATAGACCATTTAAACATATTCTATTTACAAAGATCATTTTAAACACAGTTTTTCTCAAACACTAACATAATACTTCCAAAGAGTTTTTATAATTAGACATCAATTATGAAATATGTTACTCAAACAAATGACACCATAATACCAAAAGGGATCGTAAAACCCACCGTTAAAGACTCTAACACAATTCTTTGTTGAAAAACGAAGAAAAATACAGGAATCATATACTCAAAAAAAATCAACAAACTCGTACAGAATACCCTTGCAAGATGTTACGCAACAAAAGAACTAATGTAAGTCGTATCATAATAAAGTCAACAGAGCAAACCTAAAACAATATTTATCGATACTAACACGTCGCCAACGGGTTACGAAAACCAAGGGATATACAACCAAGGGAGTAATGATTCACACTAATATGTTAGGAACAATTAGTGCTTAAAAGATACCTTTGATACTCATACGATTAATCAATGCAACGAAAGAACTAACAAAACGCGCCTATATCTGATAGAGCAGATTCCGAACAACCAATATACATCGAGACTTCGAATAGGAAAAATCGGGTATCCTTACTAACAAAGTTAGATAATGGGATGCTAAAGCTTAGACTAGGAAATCCGAAACAAACACCTAAGCAAAACGAGCAACCTCTTTAGAAGCAATAATAGGTTCCGCATTTTTAGATAGGAAAGTAACCGTACTTACTATACATACTCAACTAACTATATTTCCTCCAATTAGGGTAAG
Organism: Tanacetum coccineum; assembly: GCA_026074375.1. NCBI lineage: Eukaryota > Viridiplantae > Streptophyta > Magnoliopsida > Asterales > Asteraceae > Tanacetum > Tanacetum coccineum. Next base: position 11,684 of record BQNB010066500.1, read on the forward strand.
AGAATAATTCTCTACCCATACTACCATCCTTATCATGAATACACATATCAATAAAAAAAACATTTACACTACCATATTACAACCAAACACAAATAAATGCAATCATGGTCACAAGTCTACGTGTGTGATGCCTTTATAATTATGTTGGCCACCATAATTATAAGTGTCTCCTTTCACACGTGTACTTACTTCCAAGATTATCCATATCAATCATAATTCACATCTAAGCACATATGCCACATTACACATCTTAAACCACTCCAACTTAACACATAAAGGATGCTCTATTACATAACTACTTACTTATATCAAAATAAAATCGAAACGACATAATGGAACGAAAATCTAGCAACAATTCCCAAAATACGAAATATCCAAAAGAAATAATCAATAACAACATGACGGGGTAAAGGACGGGATAAACTAATGTTGGGCCTCGCTTGGATTTGAATTTGCCTCTGCAAGAATCACCCGACTCTGCGAGTCCAGCCTTATTACGCGAATTCGACAAACGATCAACTATCTTATCTCCTTCGGTTCCACAAGAGGCTCCTTATAACGCTTAAGTCCAGTTGGGAAAACGGTTCCCCAACGAGACTTCTTACGGGTGAGGGAAAGACATAGCTAAAATACAAAGAAAGTAATGCATATCGTATCAGATAATGATAGGCAAAATAACTAAAATGACAACTTAGCAAAATACGAGATATATAAGCTATGAAAAAATAGAGGGGAGGCATAGTAGTTATAGCATTAAACACTTAAGCCCTAAATGCATCTACATGAAGGACCCCTAGGTTATAGTCTAGGCTCAACCACCTACTTCTCTATAACCAAAGGCTCTGATACCAATCTGTCACACCCCGCTAAGGCAGAAACGCGAGGCGTAACGAGAAAGGATATCATCACAACACAATGGCGTCTATATAGAGAATTCTACATGCAATAAATAAGCAAAGTATAGGCACAAAGTTTCATAACAATACCCATAAACTAACCAAATCCAAAAGGCGTCTTTATTGATGAAATGAAAGTTCTCGCCAATAGAAAGACATGCAACATTTATTCATAATCCAAACAATGCAAAATTCAAGACAATAAAGCAGTAATCTCTATGACATCCTATGGTCTCTTTCTAGCCACTTCTCTCTATCTTATTCCCATGTTGCTCACCTGAAAATGATGCTTAAATGTCAACATAATGTTGGTGAGAGTCATAGGTTTAAGACACATATAAAACTTTCATACAATTGTTGCGATTACTAAAACAATTCATAACAACCATACACTAGGTAGGCATACCCATCCGATCCCATATCACAACACTGAGTAGGCGTACTTATCCGCTCCAAATTACGTCACTTACGCACCTAAAAGTCTACTAGCTGGAACTTATACTTAGGCCTGGACTAACACATTATTGAGTATTATTTCAACCCTTCAGTTGGATTTGATTGAGTAGTAAACACCACTCTCCAACCGAACTCACATACCTCAAAACAACTCTAATTGATCACAAAGCCATGGAGCGTATCACATCACACATCAATAACCACATAAAACATAATCACAGCAACTAAAAATATTTAAACCCATAGCATCATTTTCACCTCAAGAAAATATAAGAAAAAGGGGCTATGAAACTTACCTGATTGCTTTGCAGCTTCCACAAACACTAGCACAAATCTAAACAACCAAACAACACATGTTACACGCTACTAAGCCAAAATCTTAAGCACATATAACAATCATATGATGGATGTATAAGGTGTTTAATTATCCTCATGGGTCACCCCGACACTATGCCCGTCATTAACCAATTTGTTTACACACTTTTTCAAAGTTCTATAATTTACCCGAAAATAGAATTTTAGTGTCACTTTACCATTTTCTAAACCACACCTACTGACCTTTATAAATTTTACGAAAAATCACAGGTTCAATATTATTAGTTTACTATCTCCAAGATTTTTCCACTAATTTATTTCCCCTCTTAAATGCCCTAAATAAAATCAAACTTTTAACTACTCAGTTTCGGATCTGATTGCACACTAAAAAGATTTGACCTAAAAACCATACTTAGACTCCAAATCAGAAGCTCTCCTTTGGGGGATTTATAATAAACATATAGAACTAAACCCCTGTAGGTTGGTTAATCCTAATTCAAATTTTAAGTGGGGATTTTACACCTCGTAATCTGACCTAAATTTGACCCGAACTTACTGCTTTGACAACTTTTCTCGTAATCAACATTTGAATGACTTCCCGACCTTAAAAACTTTCGAGGCTGGATGTTCTGGAAACTAGACTCCCTGAGCTACATCATAGGCATCAGAAACGTGACAAAATTCTTTACCATCACTGAGATAATGGCCGAACAACACAGCCCTAAATTCTGCCCTAATCTAAATCAAGTTCTAACATGATCTAAACCCTAACGAATACACCCATATGATCCTAATTAAACCCTAATCATTGTAATATGATAAACATCATTAATTTATAGATTTAATGAACCCCTAATTATCTATCTTAATAATTGTTACATGAATTAATGATTAATAATTAACAAAGATTAATTAATACTCACCTTAGAACTTGTTTTCTTCACAAAAAGCAAAATCCCTAATTTTTTCTCCTCTTTTTCTCTTTGGTCGACCGATTCTCACAAGAGGGGATTTAGGGATCTTATTTTGTATTTATAAGCTTCAATGTAAATCCTAGATAATTCCTAATTAGTATTTGTTTCCAATTACAACTCTTTTTTTTCTTTTCCTTTTCTTTTTTTTCCAAAAACTGGCTGAATGGCCCTTTTATATATATATATTTTATTTTATTATTAATTAACTAATTACTTGAATTACCTTAATCTTCTAAAAAAATCTAAGCTTATTTGCGCATACTTTTTTGCATAAACGCACTTTACTAAACCTAAAAAAAATAACTTTTCATTTTTATTAAACCTAACTTTCCAAAAAAAATAGAAATTTCATTTCTTTCATATCCTAACTACTAAAACCTAATCTTATCTTAAATCACTAACACAAAAATACATATACGTAATAATTACTTACACAATTATCACAAAACCGCTTAAATCACCAAAATCATTTCCTTGTCACCAAGAGTGAACAAATTAATTCAACCAATCTCACCACCATTCCCATCTCATTGAGATTATCACACTTAATAGATTGACTACCAATTTCCCACATAATCCACATAAACACATATACACACATAAAATCACATACATCATATATTGCAACAGATTCACAAGTCAACACTAACGGTTTGACTAACCTGCTCAAATCATGGTTGTCACACTAAGAAACTCTAGAAATTGACGGAAACAGATCCTACACCTTCATCTTAATCACCATCATCATCTTCACCAAAATTCAACATAACTGCTACAAACCGATTCTTATCCTTGTTTAAACCCAAGACTGGTTGTTTCAAACATTACAAAAGTTTCTTTTAAGAACTACAAGGACGATATGGTTATTTGTTTGGCCATCTCAAGACAAGGTTCATGCCAAGAACGAAGTTTAATGTGCTTGCTCAATATTTACAACAGATCATGGAAGAGTCATTGCCCAAGATGGTAGATAATCGTATCAAGGAATTTACCAACAAACAAGTTCCACTTTATGTTGCATAAGGGCTTATCATGGAAAGAGAAAAGAGTCAAGCGGATGTGGCCAAGATGATTGTAGATGCAACTTAGAAGGAACACGAAAATCTTTGATCTAAGATTTCTTCGCAGATTAATGATGCTATCACTAACCACATTCCCTCGCAGGTTGATTCATCAGTCAGGAATTATATGTTAGGTCATATTTTGCATGTGCACCCGACTCAAGCTACACCAACTTCTGCACAAGAACAACAACATCAATTATATCTAACAATGAGAGACAATCCTCAGCTGCAACAAGACGATTTACCAATTTGGCTAGCTCTCAAGTATAAATTTGAAAAACTTCATGTGGCCACTACTCCTTGTAGACCTTCTGCCGTTCACCCAAGAGATCAGGATGATCCTCATGATGATGCGCATCCTGATGGGGAGAATAGTGCAAAGAGGCAGAAGACGTCTGAGCATGGAACTTTTATGTTTGGAGAATCATCTTATGGTCAAGACTTTGAAAGTGATCAAGGTCCATTAACGTTAGGTAATCAAGAAGAATTAGATGACTTTGATTTTTGGACGGACTCTTATGCCACAGAGGATGATGAGATTCCTTATAAGAAAGTGTCATAAGAACTTGTGGATGAAATGTCACATACTGTTGATGAAGCAAAACTACGCAAAGTGATTGATGAAATGTTGAGACAACAATGCACTTCAGGAGATGAGCATCAATACCACATTAATCAGATGCAAAACTTCTTGAAGAATGATATTGTATAGGAAAGTAGGAAAGAAATCATAGTTACACCACATCCACAAAGGCCCGCTCCAGTTGTTCAAAGTTGCCAAAGAGATCCTAAAGCTCTTGCACTGTCTCTGGTTAATCAAGATTTATTATACCTAAAGAAAGGAAGCTCAAGACCTGAGAAGATTATGATGTCTCTTCATAAGTTTCCTGTATTTATCTTTCCTGATGATGATATTGAAGAAAGAACTTCAAGATGGGTAGACAAGTGTGTAAAGAAGTTTAAACCATATGCTCGATACAATGTTGAACATTGGAAGAATCTACATGCAAAGATATTTTACATCAAGAAATAAAAAGAGCCTAGAAAGCCAAAGGAAGTAGTCTACTCAAATTCAAAGATTGTTTAAATCATCAAGACGTATTAGGAACTAGGGCATGAGCACAAGTTTATAACAAAGATTGTTGCAAGAAGAGCAAATGGTAGTATAGTGTGAATCATAGAGTCAGATTGCAAGAACCTCAACAAGAATGATATTGAGGATATGTATCTACTAATTGTTAACCACAAGGTAGACAACTATGTAGAGACTGGTTTGTTGTGGTCATTGTCAGTCTTCATTAGGAGTACAGTGATCTAGGAAAGAGTGCATGATTTCTAGCTAGGTGTTGAAAGCTATCAACAGAAGGTAAATCTTACTGCACCAACAATTACTTTTCTAGGCATTGAGAAGTTCAAGGTGTTCTCCATCGTCTCTGAGCCTGTGTATGGCATTATATAAAAGAACATCAAGAAAGAAAAGAGAGTGATAAGACATCAATAGGTTCATAAGGTCTGTGATGCTACATTAAAGAGAGTCTTTGAAGGGTTAAAGAGTTATAATAACGATGTAAAGCATGGGTATGTGTCTCAAAGTCTCAGTAATGAAGATGTTGAATACCTACAACTGTTTGAGGAAGAGATTAAAGAATGGTTAAAGCGTCGTGATCAAATGACACGTTAGGAAATGTACGTGAATGGAAGATCACTAGGATCAAGAAGGGAACGCCTAGAATAATCGACCCTTAGGGGGAGATTGTTAGGATCATAAAAGTGTCGATTATGATACTTTAAGTGGTTTTATTTATTATTAGTGTTTAGACTTTATTTTACTTAATAGAAAGTAGTTTGTAATAAGGTTTAGTATGCTAAAAGTAAAAATAGCATATTTACCAAAGACTAGGGACTAAATAGCAAAATTAGGAAAATAAAGGAAGAGAAGCTCCCCTCCTTCTCCTATAAATAGCCACCTAATCAGCATTAGATGGTTAAGTCTTGTAACAAACTCTTCTTTCCCTCCCTTTTCTCTTTTGTTATAAAATTTGGAAATTGTGAAATACTTACCTTCCTCTTTTAATTCTCTTTATTCTACAATGCTAATATCATGTGATTCAAGATAAATCAAGACCTAACATAGCATTCAATTTTCTCTCCCCCCGATCTGAAGTACAACATACTTCAAGATAAGTACATCGGTTTTGGCACTTTTACATTTAATACTTTGTTTTCTTCCTTCTAGATCCTTCATTTGATAATCGTTAGAGTATTTAGCGAACATACTTTGCATTTTAAGTCCTTCTTTGCTTACTTCGTACCTGAAACAATTATTACATAATTAAGTATCTAAACATATGATATTTACTATATTTATATAGATAAATTACTATTCTATAAGGGATAATATATGTATATTTGGAGCGTTATCAAACAAGTAATCTTGACAGATTATCAAGTTTATAAGCGAACTTATATAGACCCGTTGATAGGATCAGTTGACTATCTTGTAAGTTCGACAAAGTAGTAAATGCACTATAATAACAACAACAATACAAGTGATAGCATTTACTACAACATACATTTTGTATTTCTAGTGGTACGAGGTTGCTTCCATAGTGGGGTAGTTGGGACGTGTCAATAATCCTATGGTAAAGTACAACGACATTCAATGCACGTCTATTCTTGGTAACTTCCTGCCCATACTTTTGTGAACAGTGTTGCCAACTGTTCACATCTTTCACCAACTCGTATTAGGTAGACATTAATTCGACTAACTCTTTTGTCCCGCCATTTTGATTTATCAATTTTTTTCTCCTATATATACTTAGAGATAAGTATTAAGTTCAACTTGCTTATCTTCAAAGGGTAATAAGATCATCAGGGTATTGCCACCCTTGACTCTCTTCGAACCATCAACGTATTCCATCTACATATCAACTAATATCTATGCCAGCTGACGAGTATGTCTACAAGTAATCTTTGACTTCCTTGATGATGTCTTTGACTTGAATACGTCTAAGGTTGCTCGTTGATGCGAGTACTTTCATTGCTCGCTGATGTCCATCAGCGACTCTTTAACACTTAGACTAATTTATGTTTAAGTCTAGGCAGAAACAATTGGGCACTTAATTGACCTAACAATCTCTACTTATTTGAATATAAATTATACTAAGTAAAATTATTATAAGTGAGTACACAGCTTCTTTTTACACATAATTAACAAAGAAATTAACAAAGAATTCATTCATTGAATACATTACATTTTAGTCCATACCATCTAGATTCTTAGCAACAATTTCCCTAGCTTGTACAACATTAGGCCTAGACACTATTTCATAGATCAACTCATCAATACTTGTTGGCCATATTCAGAGTCAACATTGATCAAGTTCTAAATCCTTATTAGCTGAGTGGTACTTTCCAAATGATATTAACTTCTATGTTGGAAGACAAGATCAAAGATTTCATTTTACAAAAGATCCCATTCTTAGGTTCTTTTATTGCAAGACCAGCTTTTCCAACCACTCCATCAGGGAAGGACAAGTTCCTCTGCATTCCACCCACTATATTTTTTTCTTTGACAAACACTTCATGAAGCACCTCAGCCTTTATCTTCCTTTTCTTCTCTGCTGGAGGAAGTTCAATGCAGTGAGTTATGGTAGAGGAGGAATCACAAGCTTGTCAGTTGTTGATGCTACCTACTAAAATTTGGCCCTTATGTTCTTCAGCAACTGATCATTTGAGGTAGATTTTCTCTTGGATGCCATACTATGAAGTTCCAACCATTCAGTGAACCCTAACATTTTTAGTACAAACCTATCAAATACTTTAAGGTTCAATGGCTGATTGTTCCTTGTGATTCTCATTATGGCAAGCTTTGAGGACTTGTTGATTCTGTAGCTAAAGTTTGTGATGGGTAGAGTATCATCTCTGAATTTAATGCACAGATTGTATTCATCCCTCATCTTGTTCATATGTTGAACACGTTTTGCCTCAATTTTAGCTAATTCTTCCTCCTGAGTTGTTAGTTGCTTAGAAGTTAGTATTCTTATGATCTTTTTCTTAGTTTTCTCTCTTTAAGCTTGCAGATCAGCTAGCCTTTTTGTTTCTTGCATCTGAAGTTTGGCTTCTTCAAGAGTTATTGGCCAACCCCTAACAGCTGTGAGGTGATGAAGATTTGGTATGCTAGGAGCTGAGCCTCCTTCTTTCATGTATAACATGACTTGCTTCAATATATCATCATCAAAGGTTTGGCTATGTCCTTTCCTTTATCAACCACATTACAGTGAGGAATTAGAGTATACTTAGTAGAACTTGAACTGAACAAATTTGCAGTGTATTGTTCATTGGGGATGCTGTCAATGGTGATTGGCTTGAATATGAGTAAACCACCAAGGCATATGACATTTAACAAACAGATGCATCAGAGGACTATTGCTCCCCTTGAGCTCATGGAGGGACCTCCATGGATGGATTAGGTTATGCTTGAGACTCTTCTCTCCCTAAGTAGCAGCATTGGCAGGTGGTGCTAGTGAGTCTATGATGTGCACAAGCTGAGTCACTAGTTCTACCAGCTCATGAAGATCATCTGATGTTCTATCCACCTTGGTCTGTAAATGCTTGGTTGTCACAACCAATATATCTCTGGGCACTTTAACAGATGAGTGAAGGATCTTTTCAATATAATTGATCAGCAGCATCTGATGCTTGGCACACTGTGTTAGTATCCCATTAACTTCGCCAATCTTGTTATGAACATACTTTGTCACTGATTTTCGAACAGTCTTGCAAATAGACTTCTTCATTTTTTTTTCAAGAATTACAAACCTCTGACTCTCTAGTTTGTTTAGAGCATTAAACTCTTTGTACAAAGGCCTAAGAACAACTTTAGGTACTTTAGCTTTGAGGGTCTTTTTTGACTCATTTTTCAAACTTGGACATAAGTTTCTTGACTGAGTCATTGAGTAGCTACGGGAGAATGTTCTTGAGAGTATCAAACAGCAGTTTAGGCATCCTTTCCTCAAAAGCATCAGCCACCATTCTAGGCACTGATGAATTCATCTTGTCAGCAAACTTGTTTGGAAGAGATAATCCTAGATTGTGTACATGGGCAGCAAGGAAATCCATTCTTCTAGGAAGATGACCAAGAGGGTCTAACCCAGGGGCATTCATGGTTTAGATTGCCTTATACCTTTTCATTGCTACAAATTCTTAAACATGAGGAATCGTTCTACAAGGGATGTTCTTCTTCTCCCATACAACTTTAGCAATCAGTGCTTAAACATCCCTGTGAGATGTAATTGGGGCTGATGAAGATTCACACACAAAGGATACTTTTAGATCAGAAGCAGCAAAAATAGATGTATCAACACCCTCTATATTAGCTATGCTGACTAAAGTATCAATAACCTTGTTAGTCTCAATCTCATCAGCTATAGACAATTCCCTATCTTAATTAGCCTCTTTATCCCATTCCCTAATATAGAATTTATTTAATCATCAGGAATTGATTCGAGATCAGAATTAGCCTCTTCCATCACTTGATCAAAGGAAGAAGATCCCATAAAGTTAATATCAACATTATCCTTCATTTCCTGATTCAAGTCCACTTTCTCGATGAACTTAATTTTAGACTCAGTGTCAAAAGGACTTTCCTCGACCTTCATATTCACTGCTTGATCAAAAGCAACATTACCTAGAGAAAAAATTTCAGAGTCAATAACCAAGGGATCCTCCACAACTTCCTTAACTATTGTTACATAATCCTACATAAAATGGTTAGTTGAAAAAGTAAATTTGTAATGAAGGTTAGGATCGCAGTACGCTGCTGCTAAGAAGATTGAGGGTGATAATTCAGTCCCCTTAAAAGTGTAAGATTTTTGGGACTAAGGATCGTCGGTACGCTGCCCCTGAGAAGACCGAGGGTGATGATTCAGTCCCCTCAAAGGTCTAAGACCTTTGGGACTCTTTTGATTGTGATTTAGTGATCCTAGAGGCTGAGTGAAGTTCAAGAACTCTTAGAGTCTGACTTTCATACGCAGGTTGTTGTAAGTCCTTGCTAAGTCTAGAGTTTTTAGGGTTAACATCAGGTGTTATAAACCTGAGCGTATCAATCCCTGGTGTAGACTCAAAGCGTACAAAAGATATAAGGTATAGATGTGCTGACTCTAAATCTCTATTAGGTTGGGGGTAGCCCTGATCTTCACCACTCTCTCCTAGAGAAGTTTGAGAGTGGTTGCTTGCAGTTCCCATTAAATTTAAAAATTGTCACCTTTTCGGCATCAGTTGGTTTAGGCTGATTCCTTCACTCCTTTGCTGATTCGGATGCCTCTAGACTCTTGGCAATGGCCACTTATTCCTCAGTATGTTAAGTCTCATAACTGGTTTCTTTGATTTAGATTGCCTGGCATTTTTGAAGTCTTGAGCTCAAAGGAAGATTGGATTTTCTTCTTCTTTGACCTCTTGTCAATTGATGCTTTGGGTTGATCAACAGGCTGCACAGTGGTCTAGGATAAGGACTTGCTAGCGGTGTTGCCAGCAATCACTTCCTTGGAAGGAAGGATCAAAGTCTGTTAAGGCATAGTTGATATATTTGCCACTTTTAGCATATGAGGGATCAAAGCAACCTTAGATGCATATTGAGTTTTGAAAGAAATGGCTAAGATGTGATGGGGTTTAAAAGTCTTGAGCTTAAATTCTTGTAGTCTTTACCCAGCATATGTTAATGATAAGAGACACATATCTAGTATAGCAAACATTCGGTCCCCTTCCCTTCTTGCCATTTACAAGTTTGGCAACAAGGTCAAAGATGAGAATGTTGCCAATGTCAACTTTCAGACCCCAGCATCAGCTATATGCAATCACTTCCTGGTTGATATTCAGTTGATCATGTGATCCATGCATACTTCCCAGACACTTGACTATATGCAGCATTAGAGCCCTCCAAATCGATAAGAAGTATCTTATTGTCAACGGAGACGAGTTGACAAGATCAATGGATGAAAGATCATGGTTTTTCTCATCAACAAGTCCTAGAGTTTCTAACCCAGCCCTCATTGTCTCCTTTGGTGGTAAAGAAACATAATTCTCACTATATTTTAACCCGGTGATAGATGCAAAGTCACCAAGGTTAAAAGAAAGTGGTTTTTCAAAACTGAAGACGGTGAAGGTGATTGTGTTTGTTGCATCTAACTCAGTAGAATACAAGAATTCCCTAAGTTATTTATAGTAGTATGTTGATGGTTGTTTGGTTAAAGTAGTAGATACGCAAGATTTGGACAAAAATGTGAGCATGGGAAGGTATAAAGGGTTTGAGTGCTCCAACGACGCGATGCCATTGTTTAAAGCGATGATACCTTTGTCACAATTAAAGTTGACATTTTATGCGGATGTGACTTGTGTTTTAGTTTGTTGTGAAGATGGTTCTGAAACCATTGGTTTTGAAAGATGAAAGTTTTTGCTTTTGTTTGATGAAAGAGTTTTAGTAGAGATGATGAAGATGATTTTAGGGTTTTGATTATGTGAAAAGTGAAGTGTGTGTGTGTGTGTGAAAAATGATAGTTTATACCACAAAAATGTTTTATATTTTGAAAAATAAAAACCATTTGAGTTCCGCATTAAATGCGTAGTGGTAGAAGTGTCACAAAACGTAGGTCCCTTGCCCCTTCCTGCATTGTAAAATCCAGCGATTTTTAAGAAAATTGGTAGCCTTTTCAGAGAATATATGAATTAAATATTAAGAAAGTTTGTCTTTTAACTTAAATGTAACTTTTCAGTTACCTTAAAAACATTTAATATTTAGTTCAGAGAATCAATTAAAATCTTTTCTTTATCAGGGATTCTTTGTCAATATTGAACATACCCAACTTAGCGACCAATCTAGTAAAGCTAGGCTCAGCTAGTGGTTTTGTAAAAATATCAGCTCGTTGTAAATTAGTGGGTACAAAATGAAGCTTAATGTCACCTTTTAAAATGTGGTCCCTGATGAAGTGATACCTTATCAATATGCTTTGTTCTAGAGTGCAAAACTAGGTTGTTTGAAATGGCAATGACATTTGTGACAACCATGACTTGAGCAGGTTAGTCAAACTATTAGTGTTGACTTATGTATCTGTTGCAATGAATGGGTTATGTGTTATATGTGTTTATATGTGTTTATGTGTGTTGTGTGGGATATGTGAGATTTGATAATCAATCCATTGAGCGTGATCGTCTCATTGGGATTGGATTTTTGTTGGATTTTGTCGAGTTCATTTCGTTCACTTTTAGTGACAAGGAAATGATTTTGGTGATTGAAGCGGTTTCGCGTTAATTGTGTAAGTAATTATACGTATATGTATTTTTGTGTTAGTAATATTAGGATAAGATTAGGTTCTAGTAGTTAGAATATGAAAGAAATGAAATTTCTATTTTTGGAAAGTTAAGGTTAATAAAAATAAAAAGTTATTTATTTTTAAAAGTCTAGTAAATTGTGTTAAGCAAAAAGGTATGCGCAAGCAAGCTAAGGTTTTTATAAAAACTTAAGGTAATGTTAATAATTAAGTAATTAATAGATAAATAAAATAATATATATAAATAAGGTCAATCGGCCGGTTTTTAGGATAAAAGAAAAATAAGGAAAATAAATCCTACTCTAATTAAAATTAGTAAAAGATATCTATCCTAAACCTTTTTGTAAACTTTATAAATACCAAAACTTTAATCCCCTTGTTTTATTTGTCCAGCCGGATTTTTATCAAAGGGAGGAAGAAAAAGAAAAAATATTCTTTTTCTAGTTTGGTGATTTTTGTGTTCAAGATTAGAAGATTTAAGGTATAAATTATAATTCTTTGAGTTAATTATCATTAAAAACATGTAATAATTATTATGATGGATAATTAGGGTTTCATAACATCTGTAATTAATGATATAATAAACATGTTATAATGATTAGGGTTTAATTAAGATCATATGGGTGTATTCGTTAGGGTTTAGATCACGTTAAAACATGATTTAGATTAGGGCAGAATTTAGGGCTGTGTTGTTTGGCTATTATCTCAATGATGGTAATAGCTTTTGTCAAGTTTTCGGTACCTATGATGTAGCTCAGAGAGTTTAGTTTCCAGAACATCCGGCCTCGAAGGTTTTTGAGGTAGGGAAATCAGTCAAACGTTGGTTGCAAAAAAAGTTGTCAAATCAGTGAATACGGGTCAGATTTAGGTCAGATTACGAGGTATAAAACCACCACTTAAAATTAGAATTTAGCTTAGACCTTCTACAGGAGTTTATTTTTATGTGTCTATTAGAAATCTCCCAAAGGAGTGCTTCTGATTTGGAGTCTAAGTATGGGTTTTAGGTCTAAACATTTTAGTGTGCAAACAGATCCGAATTGGGACTGTTTTAAAGTTTGATTTTCTTAGGAGTACTTGTGCATGTAAATGGCTCTTGAGAATCATAAGGTAGTTAATATACTCATAAATTAACATATGTTATTTTTGGTATGAATTATGGAGGTCAGTAAGTAGAGGTTTTAAGTACGTTAAGTCACGTTAAAATTCTGCAGTTTTGAACAAATTATGACTAACTAGTGAAACTTGTTAACGAAGTGGTTAAAGTTGGGTATGGTGTCGGGGTGAACCATGGGGTTAATAGAACACCTTAGACATCCATCATAAGATTGTTACATGTGCATTAATCTTTTGGCTTAGTAGCATGTAACACGAGTTATTTTGTTGTTTAGATTTGTGCTAGTTGTTTGTGAAGCTTTTTGTTGGAATCTTTTTGAAAGCTAAGCAAAGGTGAGTTTCATAGCCCCTTTTTCTCATGTTATGTTGGGGTGAGAATGATGCTTGTTGTTGTGTTAAAATATTTTTAAGCTTGCTGTAGTTATGTGTATTGGATCGTGGGCACGTTCCGTCCCGTTGCGTTATGATATGATATGTTTGGTATTGTGGATCCCAAATGCAAAATGAGGTTTGACAGTAATAAGACTGCGTGAGCTAATATGAGGTCATGTAGCGCACATATGAATTTGGTATGATTGTGGATCGTAGGCACGTTCCGTCCCGTTGTGGTTAATTGGTGTCATGAATTGTTTTGGTAATTGTAGCAGCTAATTGACAGTTTATTTTGGGTTATTGTTGTATGTCATAAACCTATGATTCTCGCTCAACTTTATGTTGACATTTTAAGCATCATTTTCAGGTGAGCTTAATGGTGCTAAGATAGAGTGAAGTGGCTAGAAGAGACCGTAGGATGCTTGGAGTTTCTTTATGCTTTCTATTTGAATAAATGCGTTTGCATGAATTGTTTGGATTATATTTTGCATGTCATTTATTGACGAGACATCTTTCTCATTAATAAAGACACCATTAGGTTTTGGGTATTATTATGACACTTTGTGTCTTTGCTTTACTTTAGTTTTCATTTTAGTATTCTCTATATAGACACCATGTGTTTTGATGATATCCATTCTTGTTTACGCCTCGTGTTTCTGCCTTAGCGGGGTGTGACAGCACTTGTATTATCACAAAAGATAGGCACCTTTTCATAGAGGATACCATAGTCAGCCAGCTGACTTTTGATCTAGAGGACTTGAGTATAGTACCAAACAGCAACAACATACTCAGCTTCAGCGGATGATATGGCCACTGAGTTTGCTTCTTTACACTCTAACATACTAACTTTTCTTCAAGAATTTGACAACGCCCTGAAGTACTCTTCCTATCTAGTTTACAACCAGCATAGTCAGAGTCTGAATATGCTTTGAGATCAAAGCCTGGTCCTTTTGGGTACCACAGACTTAGATTTGGAGTTCCTTTGAGGTACTTAAAAATTCTTTTTACAGCTACAAGGTAGGATTCCTTAGGGTTAGCTTGGTACCTAGCACAAAGACATGTTGAAAATTAGATATCAGGTCTGCTAGCTGTTAGATACATCAGTGACCCAATCATGCCTCTGAACTGAGTCTCATTAACAGAGACCCTGATTCATCAGGGCCAAAATTATTTAGGGAAAGCATAGGGAATTTCACTGAGGTACAATTAGCTAGCTCATATTTCTTAAGTAAACCTTTAACATATTTCTTGACAAATAGAAATTCCTTTGGAATTTTGTTCTATTTTAAAACCTAGACAATAAGTTAGTTCACCCATCATACTCATTTCATACTTTTTGTTCATCAGCCTAGCAAATTCTTTACAAAGCTTATCATTGGTTGACCCAAAGATGGTATCATCCACATATATCTATACAATTATGACATCACTCTTAGTTTTATAAGTAAAAAAGAGTGTTTTCCGTACTACCTCTGACAAACTTGTGCTAAATGAGAAATTTAGACAGTGTTTCATACCATACTCTAGGAGCTTGTTTCAGCCCATAGAGAGCTTTATCCAGCTTGAATACATAGTTTGGAAATTAACTTCTTTTAAACCCAGGTGGTTGTTGAACATACACTTCCTCAGAGAGTTTCCCATTCAAGCATGCACTCTTAACATCTATTTGATACACCATAAAACCTATATATACAGCATAAGCAATAAATATCCTGATGGCTTCAAGTCTTGAAACTGGTGCAAATGTTTCATCATAGTTAATCCTTTCCTCTTGTCTATACCCCTGAGCAACCAACCTTGCTTTATTCTTGATTACCACACCATTTTCATCCATCTTATTTTTGAAAATCCACTTAGTCCTAATGATGGTTTTACCACATGGTACAGGGACAAGTGTCCAGACTTTGTTTCTTTAAAACTAATTCAGCTCCTCTTGTATTGCAATTACCCACCCTTCTTCTTCTAAAGATTCAATTACCTTTTTTGGTTCAATCTCAGAGAGAAAATTGACATATAGGCATTAATGAGAAGAATGCAGATTTAGAGTCTCTGACTCTGCTTCTTGTTGTTACACCAGCCTGAGGTATATCTAGAATGTTAACCAAGAGGATTTGTTTGTTTCTAGACCATGTCTTGAGGATCTGGAGTATCAAGATTGACATCAGTTGATGGTGAAATGATTGTTGGTAAAGGATCAGCTTCATTGATTGGGTTATCTTTACATGTGATGTTTTTAGGTTGAGAGGCATCATTTTGATTTTCAGCTGGTTCAAAATCATCTGGTTCATTTTGAACAAGATGATTATCAGCTAATGAAAGCTCAGGTGACTCATCAGATGAGTTGATGTTAAGATTTGAGGAAATGACAGTATCATGTGGAAAGGGGATCAAATAAAGGGTGTTAGCCTCGAATTTAGTAAAGTGATGGTCATTATTTATTCTCAAGCATTGTATAGGAAAATATAGTATACGGGAATTACTAAAGCTAATTGGGCCTAAGTTACGGGCTTAAAGCCCATTTGCGGCCCAATATCGGCCCAACCGAATCCAATAAGGGATCCGCCCCTTATGTAGTATAAATACTACCCTCCTAGCATGTTAGGAGGGTTTTGGTTCTCATTTTCATCTATGTGAAAGCCTTCCATTTCTCTCCATCTCTTGCTTTCTCTAAACCCTCTCTCTCTCTCTAGTTTTTCATTATTTTTGTGTGTATTGGGTGAGATGATATATTCTTACAAGTGGTATCAAGAGCTCAGGGATGATTACGTGATTATTTGTGTGTGTTTACCTTGCAAAAAAAACTAAGAAATCTAGTAGTTTTAAGCTATTTTTTCGAAGAAAAAAAGTGATAAAATTTTTGGTGTTAAAAATATTAAAGTTTGTGTTTTTATGTTAGATATAGCCTAAACATAGTTAGTTTTGAAAAAAAATTCAAGAAAACACGTTAAAATTGAGTGTTTTAGGTATTTTTAGAGGTTATAGGCGTTTGTACTTTTCTAGCAAAACTAGCAATTTGATATGTTCTTTTAGCAATTTGACATCAAATTGCCACAGTAGCAGTTTGACATATTTAGCAATTTGGCTAAAACTAGCAATTTGAGCAGAATTTCAAAACTAGCAATTTGAGTAGAATTTCAAAACTAGCAATTTGAGCTGTTTATCTAGCAATTTGAGCAGAATTTCAAAACTAGCAATTTAGCTAAAATTGGCAATTTGACAAAGTTCATCCAGACATTTGACAACATTCATCCAGCAATTTGACAACATTCATCCAGTAACTTGACAACATTCATCCAGCAATTTGAAAACATTCATCCAGCAATTTGAGTCATTATTTCAGGCAATTTGAACATCTTTCCTTGAACAAATTCCAAACTTTAATTACAACGAAAACACAAATAACACTTAACAATACATCGCAATCAGTCAAAACAAGATCACTATTACACAACTTTCACTAATCATTAAAACGTTCCTAAAATATCATTTCACATCACCTTTGCAATGTCGACTCAACAAGACATTTATGTTGTCCACCTATGCTCAACAAAGACAACCATGTTCCATGGTCTTTTCGTCTTCTTCGTTATGCAAAGAGTAAACCAAATGGGAAATTTCTTGTGAATTCAATCAATAATGGTCCATATGTAAGACGAATGATACATGAACCCGGTGATCCTAACAATGTACCTCCTGTAGCCGAATCTACTCATAAGAAGACAGATGATGAACTCACCAAGAAAGAAGTAAAGCAAATGGAAGTGGATGACCAAACTATTCAGACTATCCTCATGGGTCTTCCAGAAGACATATATGTTGCTGTAGACAGTTGTGACACAACTTAGGAAATATGGTTACGTGTTGAACAGATGATGAAAGGTTCGAGCATTGGGGCTTTGGAGAAGAAGGATAAGTTGTTTACTGAATGGGAAAGGTTTAATTCTACTAAAGGAGAATCAATTGAATCATACTATCATTGTTTCTCGAAGCTAATGAATGATTTCTCCAGAAACAAACACTTTCCAAAGAAGATAGCCAGCAATCTCAAGTTCTTAAACCATCTCCAACCTAAATGGAAACGATATGTCAATAGTGTTCATCAAACAAAGGATCTTTATGAAGTTGACTACATCTAGTTGTATGATTTCTTAAAATTCAATCAAGCTGAGGTGGATGAAATCAGAGAAGGGCAACTTGCAATAACACATGATCCATTGGCATTAATGGAACATTCTTAGAATTCTTATAATTGTTTAGTGTTTCACCCAAATCAACCATCTCCACTTACCTACATGCAACAACCACAACCCAACAACAAATATATCCCACAACCTTCATTCAACATGAACTACATGTAACAACCAATGCTAAATCTTAAAGACATCTCAGATGAAGAAGAGGTTACACTTGATGCTATTCCTTTGGCTGTTAAGTATCCAAGCATTGATGACTGGAAGATTCATAAAGAGGGGAAGAAAAGCTATTACTAGGTAATCAGGGCTGATGGAAGTTCAAAGATGTACTTAATGTTCAGTCATATGCTTAAAAGTTTTGACAGAGAAGACTTGGAAACTATGTACAAGTTGGTAAAAGCTAAGTATGGATCAACAAGACCAGTGGAGGACTTGGATTTAGTTTTATATGGAGATTTGAAGACAATGTTTGAACCACATGTAGAGGACAATATATGGAAAAATCAATCAGACTACAGAGTATTAGATTGGAAGCTATATGATTCATGTGAAGTACATTCATTGAGGAAGCAAAATGTGCACATTCATATGTTGGTAGAAAAGAGATATCCTCTTACAGCACCTATAATTACTGATATGTTAAACAAGAAGTTTCAATGTGATCATTTAAGTGAAATGACGTATCAGCTTCTTAAACTTCTCACAAAACAGCTTAAGAATCAATGAAATGTTTGGAAGCATCCTCCTGGAGATTATGAAGCTTTTAATGAAGAAACTTGATGATTTTGGAGATAAATATCAACTTTAGGAGAGGATTGTTAGGATTAAAAGACTTCTTGATGATCTTAGAGTTACTGCTGTATGCTAAGTAGTTAGTGCTGCTAGTATAAAGTTAGTGCTGTCAGTTCACAGTTACTACTGTTAGTATATATTAGTACTGCTAGTGTAAAGTTAGTACTGCTGGTGAAGATTAAAGAAAATATTCTAAGTTTACTACTACTTGTACATAGTTAATGCTGCTGGTGTATAAGTTACTACTGCTGATGTGAAAAGTTAATGCTGCTAGTACAAAAGTTACAACTGCTCAAAGATTAAGACTGCTAAAAGAGTTTCTACTGTTAGAGAAAGGATAAAGACAGAAGAAAGGATAAAGATTGTTTAGAGATCAAGATTACTTACGTGATAAGTATTAGTTATTTATAGAATAGATCATAGAGAATATTCTATGTCTTAGGAATATACTGTAAATCAACTAGGACTCCTCGGTGTATAAAAGGATGTCCTAGGGCATAGAGTTTGTAATCGAGAAAAATATACAAAGTCGTATAGTTCATAGCTTCAAGGTTTTGTAACCCTAATACTAGGATAGTATTCGTATTATTTGTAATAATAATATTGGAGCTTTTATTATTGAAATATATTGTCTTGTGTTACTATTTCATTAAGAATTCTTCTAATATTAAAGATTAGATTCCGCATAATCTTTAATACACTTAACAAAGTTTCTACTATAGTTGTGTTAGATTTATCTAATATAACTAAACCTTAAACAAGCTTAAGGAATTTGATCTATTGAAGTGGTATCCAACAAGAGGTATTCTGCTCCTAGGACAACAAGTAAGATAACCTTGAGCCTTGTAGATACACTAATTTGCTAAAGGGGTACATTATTAGCTTTTAGGTGATTACTAGCCCTAATAGCCATCTTGATTTATCAACAACTCTTAGTCAAATTGTCACACCCCTAAATTGGGTCGCAGCGGAATAAGGGTCCGGGGCGTGTTACTTCAAGATCAATAGCACAAGATATATAAGAACGACACAAAAAGTCGTTTAAAATGATACATTGGATTTAATTGAAAGACTTAATACAAAAGCATATAGCTTTACTTGTTCATTGTTGAATATTACAAAAGTTGACAATACATTTCCCAAAATATGATGCACCTAAATCTTTAAGCGTGCAATCCAAAATGTAACCCAATGCATCCCTGGCATCCCATGCCTATTGATCTCCTGAAAACATTGCTTAAAATGTCAACAAAAATGTTGGTGAATTCATAGGTTTGATAAATCATAATATGCAGGATCGCAAGACTAGATTACATTTACACTAAGCTCATGACACTGAAGCTCGACAGTCTTGTTCGCATAATATTGCTACTCAGCCCGTGATGATGTTCTAACCCGAAAAACATCCCTAAAATTCGACATGCTATATCGTTCGTTCTCGGTGATAGCAAGTCACCCGAACGGGGAGGTCGTTTCCCAAATAGATCTATTAAATAACATTCGCGCTCACATAGTGTAATTCCCAACTACATCTATGCAATTGACAGTTCATGATAGTGGGCTTAATTGGGTTATCGCTACTTAGGCAAACATGTAATCAATACTTGCGTCCAATTTGTAAAACAAAGCATGTTTCCACCCCAAATAATAGTAAATCAGTAAAACTTGTAAAAAGTGTGGGGCTATGAACTCACCTTGAGTTCAGATAATCCAAATATCGCAGATAAAGCGTCACGTAAAAGATCGAATGCAACCTAAATTATCATAGGTCGTATAAGTACCGAGTACTTGAATATAATCTTATAGTTGTTACATCGTACTATCGTTCGGGCTATCATAATTTAAGAGGTCATGACATGACGTTCGAGGAGTTAGGACACTTTAAATCGTAAATCCAACAACTCGTCGAAACGCCATCCGAAGAGGCCTCATTATGAAACTCCCTAGTAATATAGTACTTTGATAACCACATAATATTCTATATAGCTCAATCACCAACTAATGGTTTTGGAAAAATTGTGTTTAATAAGTTAAAACGTTTATAATTACCGTTTTAGTAAAACTAGCATAACTTTTGCGTTTTAAGCCCGATTCTCGCGTTTCTTATGCCCATCTTTTCGTATTAGGACGAGTTATCATAATTTGACATTTTCGATATTTTGACCCTCTGGTGAACAGTAACTTTTACTGTTCACATCAGACGTGACTTTTATTAAAATCGTATTCGTCGTCGTAAAACCCGTAAATGTCGTATTTTATTCGTTATAGCTCCGTTTTTAATGATTCTTTCGAGGACGTTCTCGTTTTTGAAAGTTCTATAATTTTATGAGGTTTACAAAAATATAACTTTCTGTCATGAATAGTAACTTTTATAAAAATAGTTTTATAAAAGTATTAATTGTCGTAAACTCGCGAAATTCATAACTCATTCGTTATTAATTGAAAAATTACGATTCTTATCATTTTGGAATCCTAAAAATATGTATTATTTGTTAAAAATATCAAACTAGCTGTTTGATATAAGTTTTATAAAAGTCATTTTATAAACTCCGTTTAATTAACGTATAACTCGTTTTTAACGTAACTTTTTCGTTATTAATCCGTTTAACAAGTTTCTTACACTAACCTACTGTATAAATTTCGAAACAAAACACCCTTTTATACATTTATGCATACTTTTAATCACAACCTTTTTAAGTAAACTTTAAAACCCTAATTTATACTTAAACATGTTTATACTTAAACGACACGTTAACATACTTTTACATCTATTTTTCCATGATATATATGACCATATGACATAAGAAAAAGTGTGTAAATTCATAAACATAAGTGTTAACTCTTTTTACATATTTAAAAGTCCTTAGTGGTGATTTAGCCATATATAACATATAACACATAAAATAATGATAATAAAAAGTATAAAGGAATTTAGAAGACCTTAGGGATGATGTATGAGATGAGAAATGAATGCTAAACCCGTGTTTAGACTCAAAACCCAAGCTTGCACTTAAGAAAACCCTTGTTTACTTAATAAAAACCCTAACTTTCTTTTTCTTGCGTAATACTTGGAAATGGTGATTCAATGGTTGGAAATACCTTAGAATGTCTTAGGATAGATGTGTATAGAAGTGTATGGGTTGAATAAAATTTTATATGGATTGATTGTAGGGGGGGATGCCGTAGCTTATATGGAGAGCAAGAGAGGTGTTTTTGTGAATTTTACCAAGTGTTTAAGCATGTATGATCTTCCTTACTAGAGATACATGTATATATATGGCAAGACCTAGTCAAGGAGACAAGGTATGGTCCTAGGGATGGTCATAGTCTTGGTCCAAGTCAAAGGGACATGGTATGGTGTAGGCTTTAATGAAGTATGGTGTGTTTAAATGAACTAGTGAAGCACTTTGACCAAAGAGTGAATTTTTCCTATATCTTTGAATCCATTGCCATAATTTCGGCACTAAGATGATGTTTGTGATGTAGATGAGTAACTTTTATGTATTGGGTATAAAAGTGGGTATTTGTCGAAGCGTAGAAAAGTTTTGGTGGTTCCGGGAGTGCCTAAACGCAATTTATCGCGAAACATATACACTTTACGTATCCGATAAAAATAAAATGAACAAAGTTAATAATTATCCTCAAAATAATTATATAACCCTTGCTTGATGTAAACATTTAATTGTTTGATGCCCGTTTACATTGAACGCTAATTTTTAGCTTACGCGATTTAGCTTAACATTTATGATTTAAAGCAAATGCGTACAATACAAAAGGTACATTGTGGATTTATCGACGTCGTCAATGACTTGAAAACACAGGGTGTTATAGACTTCCCCCGTTAAACGAGCCTTGTCCTCAAGGCTCACGATGCAGCACTTGACGACGATGTGGTCTCGGTGAAGAGGTGTGGATATTTCTTTTTGAATTGGTCTTCACGCTCCCACGTGAACTCAGGACCTCTCTTGGAGTTCCATCAAACTTTGACTAATGGGATCCGACTTCGCTTCAACCGTTTAACTTTACGTCCCCCTATTTCTACCGGTTCCTCAACAAAATGAAGCTTGTCATCAAGATGAAGTCCATCCAACGGAACGGCTAATGGTTCGTCGGTATGACACTTTTTCAGATTAGATACATGAAACATATTATGAACTCTACTCAATTCTTCTGGAAGTTCAAGCTTGTAAGCAACTTCTCCAACTCTTTCAATCACCTTAAAAGGTCCAACATACCTAGGGTTCAACTTCCCCCGTTTGCCAAAACGTACGACCCCTTTCCAAGGCGAGACCTTAAGCATGACTTTGTCTCGTCCCCGACTTGGAATTCCATTTGTTTACGCTTCAAGTCAGCGTAAC
>BQNB010066501.1:0-34540 GCA_026074375.1 Tanacetum coccineum
TACATCTTCAAACAAAATTACCAAAAAGATTGATTCTCTTAAAACCAAAGATTCTAACAAGCCTTTGTTAACTTCTATAAGAGTAAAACCTACTACTAGTGCTAGCGAATCAAAGCCTTCAGGCAATACAAAGAACAATAGGATCACGCGACCACCATGTAGCAATCAGAAGAATAAAGTAGAAGACCACCTTAGGAAAGTTAAATCTAGTTTGAATAAGATGAATTCTATTTTTGAACCTATCAGTAATGCACTTGTTAAGCATTCTATGAGAAATGCTAAGTTTGAATCTATTTGTGCTATTTGTAACAAATGTTTATTTGATGCTAATAATGATATGTGTCTTGTTGATTTTGTGAATGATGTGAATGTGCGTTTGAAATCTAAATCTAAAAGAAAAAAGAGAGAAAAGCTTGGAAACCTACGGGTAAAATGTTCACTGATGTAGGATTTAAGTGGAAACCAACAGGAAGATTTTTCACTCTAGATGGTAACTCGTGCCCTTTAACTAGGATCACTCCTAAGAAAATAGTGCATCTTAAGGAAACTACTCCTAAGTCAGTTGAAACACCAAAACCAGAGATTAAAGTCTATAGTAAGAGACCCAAACAAATAAAATCAGTAGGTTCGAGTAAAAAAGCTAAGATTGTTAAATCTAAAATTGCTAACAACTCGGAACCCACTCGTTTGTGGGGATCCAATGCTAAAAATGTTCCTTCTTCTTCTAAACTTGTCAATGACAAGTTTTCCAAATCATCCTCTGGTATCTGGACTCTAGATGTTCAAAACATATGACAAGGAACCGCTCTCTGCTCATGAACTTTGTTAGTAAATTTCTGGGAACTGTTCGATTCGGAAACGACCAAGTTGCAAAGATAATAGGGTATGGTGACTATCAGGAGGGGAATGTAATTATCTCCAGGGTGTATTATGGTGAAGGACTTAGACATAACTTTTTTTCTGTTAGACAATTTTGTGACGCGGATCTTGAAGTTGCATTTCTAAAAAACACTTGCTTTATTCAAAATTTAGAAGGTGTTGATCTACTTTCAGGCTCTCGTGACACAAATTTGTACACTATTTCTCTTGATGACATGCTAAATACTTCTCCGATCTGTCTTCTATCAAAAGCTTCAAAGACTAAGAGCTGGTTATGGCACCGTCATTTATCACATCTCAACTTTGGTACTCTTAACAAGCTAGCCAAAGACGGTCTTGCACGAGGTATTCCAAAGCTTAAATTTCAGAAAGATCATTTGTGTTCAGCATGTGCATTAGGAAAAAGCAAGAAATCTTCTCATTAACCCAAAGCTAAGGACACTAACCAAAAGAAATTATATCTTTTACATATAGATCTTTGTGGCCCAATGTGTGTGGAGAGCATTAACGAGAAAAAGTATATCTTGGTAATTGTTGACGATTACTCTCGATTTACTTAGGTTAAATTTCTGAGATCAAAGGATGAAGCTCCTGATAGTATTATCAAATGCATCAAAAATATTCAAGTTCGCTTGAATGCCACTGTCCGTAATGTTAGAACGTATAATAGAACTGAATTTGTCAATCAGACTCTCCGTGATTTTTTATGAAAATGTCGGCATTTTGCATCAAACTTTTGTTGCTCGCACTCCTCAATAGAAAGGCGTTGTCAAAAGATGAAACCGAACTCTTGTGGAAGCTACCCGCACTATGTTGATATTTTCAAAAGCTCCTCTGTTTCTGTTGGCCGAAGCAATCAACATAGCTTATTATACCCAAAACCGTTCTCTGATTCATCTCCGATATAACAAAACTCCATATGAGCTGATGCATGACAAGAAGCCGGATTTATCATTCTTTTATGTCTTTGGTTTACTATGTTATCCAACCAATGACAGTGAAGAATTGGGTAAACTAAATGCAAAGGCCGATATTGGTATTTTCTTTGGATACGCGCCAACAAAGAAAGCTTTCAGAATCTATAACAGGAGAACCTAGAAAATTATAAAAACCATCCATGTGATGTTCGATGAGCTGACAGCAATGGCTTCTAAACAATTTGGTTTAGGACCCGGGCTTCAAGTATTGACTTCTGCAACATCCAGTTCAGGACTCGTACCAAACATTATTTCTCAATAACTTTGTAATCCACCAAAAAGAGATGATTGGGATACTTTGTTCCAACCCTTGTTTGATGCATACTTCAATCCTCTAACTATTGCTGTCTCTACAATTCTAGTAGCTGCTTCATCAAAAGTTGTTGAAATAGTCGATTCACTTGTGTGTACGTCCATTGACCAAGATGCACCATCATCAAGTATCCCATCCACACAAGATCAAGAACATTCTCCAATTATTTCTCAAGGTGTTGAAGACTCACCTAAAATACCACTATTTCATGATGATCCTCCTCATGAATTTCTTCATGAAGACTCGACTTCTCAAGGATTGTCATCTAATGTGAGACCATCTGTAACACCCCCATTTTTACATATAGCAGCGAAAGCTAATCTGGGGTATTACTTTATAGTACAACAGTCATAATCATAGAAAACGACTCAAAAGAGACATTTTGGAAAATGTAGTTATCATTCATTAAATCAGAGTTTTACAAAATGAACAAAAGATACTTCAAAAAGCAATGGACTGAACCAGCATGGATCGATGCAATGCAAGAAGAAATTCATGAATTTGAAAGACTACAAGTTTGGGAATTGGTGTCGTGTCCAGATAAAGTCATGCTGATCAAACTTTAATGGATTCATAAGGTCAAGACAGCCAAATTTGGCAGGGTACTAAAGAATATAGGCTAGTTAGGTTTATATGGATTCAGATAAAGAGGAATGAATTTGTTTTGAGGAATTCATCGTGCACCGGTTGCAGGGATAGAGGCCATCC
The DNA here is from genome assembly GCA_026074375.1 of Tanacetum coccineum. Classification (NCBI taxonomy): domain Eukaryota; kingdom Viridiplantae; phylum Streptophyta; class Magnoliopsida; order Asterales; family Asteraceae; genus Tanacetum; species Tanacetum coccineum. The sequence goes on from BQNB010066501.1 coordinate 2,878, forward strand.
GTTCTTCGTAGCAAATGTCACGAACAAGAATATGACGATCTTCCAAATGGATGTCAAAACGGCATTCTTAAATGGCGAGCTCAAGGAAGAGGTCTATGTTTCTCAACCAGAAGGATTTGTTGATCAGGAATTTCCATCGCATGTGTACAAGCTAAAAAAGGCCCTATACGATCTCAACAAGCACCACGTGCATGTTACGACATGCTGTCAAGTTTCCTCATTTCACAACATTTCTCCAAAGGTGCAGTTGATCCGACACGTTCATCGGAAAGCAGGGAAAGACTTTATTACTGTACAAATTTATGTTGACGATATAATATTTGAATCCACTAATACTGCTTTGTGTAATGAGTTTGCTAATCAGATGACCACTAAGTTAAATATGTCGATGATGGGGCAGATGTCATTCTTTTTAGGATTACAAATCTCTCAAAGTCCCCGAGGCATCTTCCTAAACCAATCAAAATATGCTTCTGAAATTATTAAAAAATATGGTTTGCTATCTAGTGATTTTGTAGACACACCTATGTGAATGTATAATCGGATGGATGATTCTACAGGGGACTACCTGTTTGCTACACTTTACCGTTGCATTGATTGGATCCTAAAGTATCTGACCATTCTCCAGTAGACCCGACCTTATTTATGCATTCTGCTTATGTGCCCGATATCAGGCAAAGCCTAACGAAAAGCACTTACATGCGGTTAAGTAGATCTTTTGATACCTAAAGGGAACCATTAACATGGGTCTCTGGTATTTGAAGGATACCGGTATGTCTCTAATAGCATATTCAGACGCAGATCATGCGGGGTGTTAGGACACTAGACGCAGTACATCAGGAAGCGCTCAATTCTTAGGTGATAAACTTGTTATCTGGTCTTCCAAGAAGCAAAAGAGCACTGCGATCTTGAGTACAAAGGTTGAATACATTGCCTTATTTAGGTGTTATGCTCAAATCTTATGGATGCTATCACAGCTAACATACTATGGGTTAACATTCAATAAGATTCCTCCTTTGAACTGCTACAACATAAAGTGCGATGCTATATGCAGCATCACAACAATCAACACACTAAGAGCTAACACAACGATGTACCGCTTACCCATTTTAATAAAGGAGCAAGTAGAGAATGGAATATGAACTATACTTTGTTCGGACAGAATACAACTGGATCTGACATCTTCAACCAAACCCTTGCCCACGAAAAAGATTCAACTTCTTGGATCAAAAGCTAAGGAATGCGAAAGCATGGTCTTCGAAAACGCTAAACGTCTGACAGTACCAGAGGAAGTGGACGAGTAATGTTGGTAACTCGTGGTATATCCTGTGTATTACAAGAATAAGAAAACATAAAAACCCAAAAAGATTTTTCATATATTAAACTTTTTCAAAAAGAAGAAAATATAAAAAATATAAAACCAGAAAAGAAAATAGAAATTAAAAAATAGAAAAATATAAAAATAGGTTTTCATGACATGTTTCCCCCCCCCTAGCACGATAAAATTTAAAAGGCTTTAAAAATGACATTTAATAATGGAACAAAGCTGAAAATAAAGTTCGAAATAGAAATAATGCCAAAAGTTGTGCTATTATTTCAATAAGCAACCCGGGTCCGAATCTTAAAGGCAAGTAATTTCAAAAAGAAAACTGGCCTCACAATGGAAATTTATTTTTCTCGGGAATGAATTACTTCATATTCATTCAAGGCATGTGATACTTTACAACACCACCTGTGCTTCCTTTATAACAAATTAATGTACGAGTACAGAGTATTTATATGTCAAAATAAGAGAAATCTTATTAATGGTGTTTGAATTTTCAGAATAAAATAAACAGCTCATAGAATCATCAGAAAATGATTTTTTCAAGTTCATTTGACCACTCAAACAACGACTACAACTCTTTAAAATAGAAAACGGGTCATTGTTTTGAGGGGGAGAGAAGTACAAATTTCTTCCTTCCAAGAGTCATCAAAAATTTAAAAAGAAAAAGGGTTTTAAAACAATAACGGTGATAAAATTTTAAAGGGAGTTAATTTAATTTTAACTTACTTGGAATTCGATGATATAGTGATTATATCTTTAGGTCTTGATAGCATTTCTTATGGTTAGTCTAATTATATTTAAAACTTAGGAACATAAAGTTGTAAAAAGTTAAACTATTAAACCTTAAGTATGTTATTAATGAAAATAGTAAGGAGAATAGAGTTTTAGGGGGGCATTTGTGCCAAACTTGAAAAGTATATTAAACACAAACACCCTTTTACCCCAATCACTTTCACACAAGTCCAAAACAAACTCTAAGTTTTTTCCCCTCCACTTTTCAAATCGTCAACATCAAGAACCATTAAGAAAAACGTTAATATCTATAATCTAAAAGGTAAAACAACAAACTGATTAGCAGCATATTAAACAACATCATAACCAAAAAGGAATTATCAAAAACCATGTAATTTGCTCGAAAGTACCTAAAAAATATAATTGGCCTATTGTTTAGTCCAAAATCAAAAGTAGGTTAAATTCTAAATTGAATGTGGGTTTTATGCTTAAGGGGTTAGGTTACTCGACTATAACAGTTTGTTATGGGGTTAACAAACGAATGAGATTTGCTTGATTCTTGGTCACGAAAATTAGGGCTTTAAGGAAAGACGTGAAAATTGTCATGGGTTTGTGATTAAGTTGTGTTAGTATGCTTTCTTGAATACGTTTGAGTGAGAAAAACCAAGTCTTGTATGAATATTTTGTATGCTTGAGTAGAACATGTGAAAATCTACTCGTTTTGCTCTCTAAGTAAAATTTTTGTGGTTGATTTATGTTATAACTGATATATGATGTTTATATATGCTTAGTTCATGATTGTGTGTGGTTTAATTGCCATAAAATTAAGGTTTGTAAAATTCGAAATTTATAGGGGGTGATTTATACACTAGTATATAGACAGCGTTTTATACACTCATATATAGACGGCAATTTATACACTAGTGGAAATTAGTTGTGCAAAAGCTAAAGGGGATTTAATGTCATACAAAATCGAATTTGAAAAGTCATCTAATGCATATACTCGAAAAATAAATGATTTAAATCAAACGATTTCGAACACATCAAGAAACCATCTCCATAATGTCACAAGCAAAAGAGGCTCAGATTAAGCTTTACAAAACTCGTGAAGACAAGGAACTTGATAAAGTCATTGCTTTAGAAAACAAAGTCAAGGTTTTGAATGATATTGTATATAAAACCGGCCAATCTGTTTAAACAATGAATATGCTTAATCGTAATTGTAAAACTTGATTTCCTCAAGAAAGCTCAAAGAGTGAATCATCGTCTGTATGATATAGGTTGCTATAATGATAATCTTGCGTTAATGTTAGCCTCTGAATCTGACGAAACGATTCGTCTTGACAAAGAAAGTCGATCAAAATTAAGCGATTTAATTAGACCGTTTGATTATGACCAGTTGAATAATCTTTATGATTTGTTCGTTCCATAACGGGAAAAGTCGCATGAACAACACTATTTTCCAAGAACGTCAAAGATGAGTCATACATCTTCTAATAATGAATTTTTCAAAGAGTCTTTTCGTAAACAAACAACTTTCTTAGAAAAATAAATAGATGAATCAATTCCTTGGGATCAAAAGTGTAAAAGCTCTAAAGAACTTTTCAAGATTAAAAAGAGTGTTGACACGATTTTTGATGGAGGGGAACGTTGCAAACAAACAATCACTAAAAGAACATATTTTGGTAACATAGATCCTTTCATTCAAAACATAATCGATAGAAATTTTTGCCCCCAAATTATAAGAATCAATACGGACTTAGAAAATTTGTACTTGTGTTTGAACGAGGAAATGGTTGCTAATTTGAGATACGTTAATTCTCTTAAACATGAAGTAGACACTCTCAAACCTCAACTGGAAACTCAAAAAACACAGTTTTTAAATGAAATTGACCGACTTTCAAGAAAATATTACTATGCTGATCACATGAATGCAATACTTGGAGTGTACACTGATCTGGATGAAGTTACTAATTTGCAATGTGATTACATGGAAACGTGGGAAAAATGTGAACGTCTTGAAAAAGAGCTTTTAAAAAGTAGAAAATTGTCAAAGAGTTTTGAAGCACTTCAGATACATGCGATTAATCTTGAACTTGATTTACAACAGTGTAAAGAAAAGATAAAAAATGATAGATCTTTCAAAGAAAATTAGTCAAACGTATTTCTGAAAGAACGTGAACAATATTATTCTCACCCATCTCAACCATAATCACTATCATACAATCAAAGATGATGGGATTATAAGCATGTTAAAGTTTGTAAGAATAGGTGAAGACTATCAGGAATATGGACTTGCCATTCCTGATGTGATGCTGACTGATGCAATCAACCATTTAAAATCATATCAGATGTTTTCATTACTCAATCATAGAATCCACCAACTAAGAAGAGTAGAGGAAAAGGTTCAAAGGGCAGGAAGGTTGTTGATGACTCTCAGGAGACTGTCGATGTATCCAAAGAGTCTGAACCTGAACCAGCTAAGAAAAAGACTTCTGCTAAGAGAAGAGTAAAAAAGAAAGTCACACTGTCTGCTGATGACAACGTCATTTCTGATGATCATGATGCTGCCTTGGAATTAGCTAAGTCTATCAGCCAAACTGAAGCTGAAGAAGCAGAAGCAGCAAGGAAAGTCCATGCTACACATGCTAGGATCGTGACTGAATCTGTCTCTGAATCTGCAAAGAAGAAGTCTGGTGGAAGAAGCCCTAAGAGTATAGTAATTCAAGATACTAAGTGCTCCAAAGTCAAAACCTACCACTTCAAAGGCTAAGCTTAAAGGTGCTTCATCTCTTACTCCTGCTGAACAAGATGCTGCAAACATTATGCAAGCTCTAAAAGGAAGTAAAAAGACAAGCAGAAGACTACCAGGTACTGGAGAGTCTAAAGACAAGACAACTGGTACAGATAAAGGAACTGGTACTAAACCAGGGGTTCCCGATGTACCCAAATATCAATTAGAGAGTGAAAATAAATCTTAGGGAGACAGTGATGAAGATAGCAATGATGATGATAGTGATGATGTAACCAATGATGATGATGATGACAGTGATGCTGATGGTGACAATGAAGCAAGTCACAGTAAAAAGACTGGATCTGATGAAGATGAGAATCCTAATCTCATTCAGAATGAAGATGAAGGAGAAGAATATGAAGAAGAGTATGTACGTACTCCTGATAGCTATGGATTCACTAATGATGATGAAAAGTATGAGTAACTGTATAAGGATATGAATGTAAGGTTGAAAGATATAAAGCATAAAGAAGAAGGGAAAGGAGATGCAAAGATGACTGATACTGGTCGTGATGATGGCACTCAACAGACAACATATGAACAAGTTAAGGATGATGAACATGTAATACTTACAACTGTTCATGACACACAAAAGACTGAAGTTCTAGTGCAAAGTTCTTCTATTTCATCAGACTTTGCCAATCAATTACTTAACTTAGATAACGTTCCGCCAACTAACAGTGAAGTCATTTCCATGATGAATGTCAAGGTTTGTCATGAAGAACCAAGTACTCATACTCCATCTCTTCTCAACATACCTATCACGGTAATCCCGAAAACTTCAAGCAACTACACCAACCATTCCTCTAACAATTCTACCATTCACTCCTCTTTCATAACAGTCAACACCAACACCAACTCCTGCATCAACAACCAAACAAACTACAACCTTAATTCCTACTCTTCCAGATTTTTCATCCCTATTCGGATTTGATCAAAGAGTTTCTGTCTTGGAAAAAAAGTGTTCTCAATTCAAACAAGCTGACTATTCTGCTCAACTATCAAATCTCAAATTCTTGCAATCATAGATGCTCAACTTAGCACAAGACTTAAAGATTCTATTCAGAATGCTTTCCAGTCATACATTGCAGAATTTAAAAAGAAGGCTAAAGATGAGAGGAAGAGATACATAGATCTTGTTGAGAAATCAGTGAAAGATATTATCAAAGATGAAGTCAAGAATCAACTTCCATGGATTCTACCAAAGGAAGTATCTGAATTTGCCACTCCTATGATCCAAAGCACCATTACTGAATCACTTGATAATGTCGTCTTGGCTAAATCTTCTTCTCAACCAAAATCTACATACGAGGCGGAAACGTCACTTATAGAGTGTGAATTAAAGAAGATCCTCCTAGACAAGATGCAGAAAAGTAAATCGTATTGAGCAGCTAAAGAACGCAGAGATCTCTATGATACACTGGTCAAATCTTACAAGCTTGACAAGGATCTCTTTGAATCTTATGGTAAATCATATTCTTTGAAGAGAGACCGTGAAGACAAAGACAAAGATGAAGACCTTCCAGCTGGATCAGACCAAGGGTTGAAGAAATGGAAGATGAGCAAGGATACTGAACCATCAACATGCTCTAAATCAAAAGAATCAAAGTTAAGCTCATCCAAAGGCACCAAGTCTAAGCCGAAATCATTTGGTAAGTCTGCGCAAGTAGAGGAATCAATGTTTGAGACTACAGACACCAAAATGCCAAAGAATCAAGAAAGTGATTTGGGTAACACTGAAGATCAACCCAATGTCGAGGCTACTTCAAAATCTAACTGGTTTAAGAAACCTGAAAGGCCTCCGACTTCTGATCCTGATTAGAATACTAAAAAATCTATTGATTTTAGACCACCTCAGACTTGGATCAGCAAAATTGCCAAAGCAGAAAAACCTCATCTCACCTTCGACGAGCTGATGAGCACTCCTATCGAATTCTTAGCATATGTCATTAAAAATCTTAAGATACTTATTCTGACCCTAGAGCATATTGTTAGCACCAGCTTTTAAATTTCTACAAGGGCATTTGCTAAAGCGAGTGGAACTCGAATATCATTTCGGAGAATGTTATAAAGTTGACACCGATCGACTTGACTGGACTAACCCTGAAGGACAGGAATATCCATTTGACCTTAGCAAGCCTTTACCATTGATTTAAGATCGAGGTCGACAAGTAGTTCCTGTTAACTACTTCATCAACAACGACCTCGAGTATCTGAAAGGTGGAAGCTCAAGCATGAAGTATACGACTTCTACAACAAAAACCAAGGCTGCTAAGTATGATGATATTCAATCCATCGAAGACATGGTTCCATCGTTATGGAGTCTAGTGAAGGTAGCTTATGATTAATATGCTATTTGGGGAATTACACACTAGGGTCCTAAACGACAACGGTTCTATGGATACACAAGCAACAGGGAGTCAAAGCATGATGTTTTTTCCATAAAAAGAATCATTGAAGAAACCCATGTTAAAGTTATGATGTGGTATGATTATGGGTATCTGGAGGAGATTAAAGTTCAAAGAGAAGATCATCAGCTCTACAGGTTTAGGGAAGGTGACTTCCCAAGACTTAATCTGCGTGATATTGAAGATATGCTGCTTCTCTTAGTTCAGAAGAAGCTCTTCAATCTGGAAAGAGATGTCATTTTTGACTTGAATGTGGCATTGCAGATGTTTACCAGACGTGTTGTTATTCTTAAGCGGGTAGCAGACCTTCAACTGGGAGATAAAAGATACCAGAAGAAGCTTAATATCACCAAGCCTGAGACTTTTAAGTCTGACATCTCCAACATGACCCCATACACTGCATGCAACAATCCTTAAGGAATCATCTATCTAGACAAGCTCAAAAGAAACAGGTTGAAACGCTTTGATGAACTCTACAAGTTCTGTGACGGCACACTCACATCTGTTCAAACTGTTCTTCATGATATTGCTTCCAGTCTAAGGATTGATTACTTGCAAAAAGAAGATGGTGTAAATTAGACAGGAGAAGGCCTCGCATTATGATCAAGGCGATTGATCAATAGCTCTTTGAAAAAAGGTTAATGTGGAACTTGGAGAAATTTATTGGTAGGAGAGATTACAGAGAAGACTTCAGACTACTTGAACGGCCAATATGACTTTGTCATATTTTGTCCTACTCCATTTCAGGTCATTCTCTCGTACTCTTGTGAATATGTAAATAAGTAGTGTTAGGCTAGAAATAGGCATATATAGTGTTTGAGTATGAATTTTCAAGAATTTCTTAGTAAATTCAAAAAATTTCAAATTAACGTACTCAAACACCATATAATTCTCTCATAATTTAAGGGGAGCATTATAATGTTCCTAATACGGCATGATAATAATTGGAACATTTTTCCCTGAAAGCATTAATATTTGAATCAATTAATATCTAAAATATCAAGAGATTTGACATTTTTTATAAGGGGAGAAAATGTGATTAAAATATATGGCTAAAGATGTGATTTTAAGGACTTAAGTGCAAGCTTCTTCCTTCATGTGCTAAACATTTTTGAATATCGATGCACATGTTGAGGGGGAGCATTACAAATGGTTTTAAGGCTGGGAACAATACCAAAAGACCGACCATGTCTATAATTAATTAGAGTTATAAGGTGGTTAAGATTAGGTATTCGTTCCTATGATCTAGCAAGAACCAGAGGGATCTACCTAGGGATATTCCATTAGTTAGAATAGAAGTTCTTAGGTATGATGAAAAAATGAGAAAAAGTGAGAAAAGGGAATAGTACCGATTGAGATGGAGCTAGTACTGGAACAAACCCAACAAGGTACTAGTCATGAAGTCTCAGTAAGCACTAAAGGGGTTGAACAATGAAAAAGAAAATTTAAAATAAAAGGTGAAAAGAAAGAAGCCCTCCTTACACTTAGGCAGAAACCGGGTCAATACATAAACTGTCAGAAACACTAAGTTGTTGTCTGGTATTGAAGACAGTAGTCATGGACCCAGTGACGCAACACACAACCCTCCTCGGCCACTTAAGGTCTCTTAAAAGACTCTTGTTTCATTTCTCACCGAGATTACATGCATTTCTATTGACTTTCTCACTAAGAGTTAGTTGGCATTGAAAAGGTGGCAGTCTGCTCCAGCCTCCGATTACTAAAACCAAATGTGCACTATTGAGTCTAGAGCCAAAAGAGATCATCCATAAATCTTACTAGGACACTATTCAATTATATTTGTTGCTCACACACTATGAAAACATGTAATAACTTAAGAGTCCTACACATTATCCTTGTGATATTGCCAGAACATCAGAGTGATACTAAAGTATTCATGATATGTGACAAATCACATATCCGTTTTCTATCAAAAATAACCCTTAAAAGAGGAAAAATAAACAAATTATGCTTGTATATGTGCATTTTGTCTTTTGTGAATGTGTAGGTACGGATATTGCAAAAATCATAAGAAAAGAGCCAAAACCGAACAAAAACGGACACGGGAACGGAAAGAGTACACAAGAGACGGGAAAGTATCAACAATGGTCAACAAAAATCAACAAAGGTCAACCTTGGTCAACCTAAAAAATGATAAAACCTTCAAAATTCCAAAAACAGCTCTTAATGTTAAACCAATTTCACCATAAGTCCTTAAATGAATAACACCGTTAGTCCTTTGTTAATTAAAGGCTAACGGTCTTTAAGTTTATATTAACCCTTAAATACTAAGCCCAAAATAAATACCATGCCCCGTTTACCCTCAAAGGCCCAAAGTCAAAGCCCTTTATCCTCGGTCAACATAGTCAAAAAATATTAAAGAAAGAAAAGAAAGGCCGTAAACGGTGAATTACTATTCACCGTCTTCCCTAATTCACCATCCTCAAAATTAACCCCAATTAAGTACAATTAACTCGATTGACGTGTCCCTCAAGATACTTAGTACCATGTCCGAGCTCAGCAAAGCTCAAACGTCACCAAATACAATGATTGGTCAAGACTGACACAAGGGATACCACGTCGACTCCAAAGAAGCACAATCAATTGAGGATTATACACTGAAATCAGTGTAAAAGAAACACAACCACCTCCCAATGATTGGATTGCCACGCTGGCAATCTGTGTGCTCGCATTCTCATCCAAGGGCTACGATTTGAGATCAATGATTGGAAATAGATTAATGGCCAAGATCAAAAGCTGCAAGGAGCGTGTAAAAGACCTAGAACCTTCTCTCTTACCCTATAAAAAGGAGGCCTCACTCACTCACAAGGATGTTATCTAGGAGTAGTTTTTAATAAGTAGCTTGTAGTTTATTTATAGCTTATTTCATGTAATTTCAGCTTATTGTTTTTAGTTAAATGTAATTTCCTTTTCAAAAGTTTGTACTCATTTCATCTTATCAATAAAAGTTATTTTCATTTAAGTTTAATTGTCAATTCTATTTTTCACTTATTTGCACTATGATTTGATAAAAAGCTCTTTCATACTCTGTTTAAGTTCAAATAGTTTTCAAATTCATTCATAAGCTCATAGATCACTCAGTTAAGCTCACAAAAGCTTCAAATTACCTCAGCTTTAATTTGGAAGGGAAACCATTAATGGAAGGGTTTCCAGGACCACACCAGCTTATCATTAGATAAGCTGGAGCTTATTGAGTAGCTCGTCGAGCAATTTATTAAGCCTTGTTTAAGCTAAGGCTTTAGTAAGTTTTGATTTACTTTTTATAGCTTTAAAACTGCAAAATAGCTTAATTTTGCTTATTTCTTGCTTATTATTGTTTAGATTTCCTTAATAGTGCTTAATATAGTTAGATGCTATTTAAGTTCAATTGTTAGTGTAGATCTTTAGTTTCATAAATTTGATAATTTTCTGTCATAAAATCCAAAAAATATAGCATAATCTTATAGCTTGTGATTTCTGCTTATTTGCTGGTTAAAATCTGTTGAATAGGTCTGTTATAAGCTTGTTGTTATCTGGTATTAGAATGAAAAGCCTTATTTCTCTATTTCTTAAGCTAAATATAAGGTTAAAATTCCTAAAGGAATGTTTGGATCAAGACCAGTACTAACCACAAGTTAGTACTGGTAGTGGTTCTTGCCACTTTAGTTAATTTTGATTTTCCATATTTTAGTTTTAGATCTAGTTTTAAGGTTTTAGTTGGATAAAATCAGTTTTTAATCAAGTTAGTGAATAGCTTATTTTAGCTTAAAAAGCTTATTTGTGTATCTGTTTTTGATCTGCAAATTTATCCTTTGTCCCTTTTCATAGAAAAATAAGATCACACATACTGACTTCATCAGTAATGAACTGACTTTTTTCATCTAACTTATTCTTAGGCTATTTGATTTCAAATAGTTTGTTGATGTAGTGTTGTTAAGCTGTGTTTTTTAAGACAAGCTTTCTAATGGTCTTAATAGATGGTTTAGCCCATAAGATCCATTAATGCTTAAAAATAAGCTCAAAAAGTCCCTTTTGTCTGTTTTCAGAACTGTTTTGCACCAAAGTGCTTATTTGAATTTTTCAGCTTATGGCTTCTTCTTTTTGCTTATTTCTTGCTCAAATTTGCTTATTAGGTAGTTGTAGGTTATTTGTAGCTTGTTAAGTTCTAGCTTTAGCTTATTCAAGTTTTAAGCTAATTAAGTTTTGTTATAAAGTAAAAAAGAGTTAAGTGTTTTCTGTCAAGTTTTTAAGCTATTTTCTAGCTCACATTTAGTGGATTTTATAAAATAGTTGTTTTTTTACAAATTCTGCTTATTCTTCAGTTGATCTATAAGTTATGTTCAAAACGTTTTCAAAAAATATAATATATAAATATATATGATAATATTATACTATATATATATTATAGTATATATATAAAATTTAGGAATCAAATGAGAAGTTTTCTTAAAAAGAAGTGGATAAGACGTAACTATAACCGCGAAATATCCGGAGATGCATCACTTAAAAAAATTTTAGATTCATCTCTATAATCTTAGATGCATTAAAAATGCATCAAATGTTTTTTCTGTAGCTTGTATTAGATGCATAGATGCATTTATGATTTCTCATCTTTTTTGTTTCCTCTACATGCCTCGAAATAATTGAAATTCAAATTTGCAGATCCAATCATCTAACACATCCAAATTAATTTGTAAACTCTAAATGGTGCATCTAAATGAATAAAAATGAATCTAATGCAAGTCGTTGCATCTCAAATGTGTGGTTTAAGTCACTTCAATCTGTCAACTTTTAAGCTAATTTCTAGCTTATTTAGTGATTTTCAGAAAAGTAGCTTTTGAGGATTTTGCTTATTTTTTAGTTGCTTAACAACTTTGTTTAAAAAAATTTTGGAAAATAAAAAAAATACAAAAAGTTAGGCCACATGTTCGAACCTGTGACCTAACCTTTCACACACACGTCTCACAACATCACACAATAACCACCAGCACCAGTAGGGCTATCTGTTATGATAGCCCTACATTAATCTTTTATACACACTTTTGATTTCTATTTTCTAAAAAAGCCGTAGCTTATTTTTAGCTTTTTAGGACTTATTTTGCCAGATTATTTTTAGGTTATATTTTTATAAAATCAGTCCACTTTTATACACTTTTAGTATTTTTCCTAGAATTTTTAGAGTTTATTTTGTATTTTTAAACATTTATTTTTATTAAAAACTTTAAAAAATAATAAAAAAATAGAAAAATAATCAAAAAAATAAAATTCTTTTTAAAAAAAATTTTCTTTTAATTTTTAGAAAGCTTAGGATTTAAATTTGCTTTCGTAGGGTTGAAGTTTAAGAATTTCATTTTTTTAAAGAACGGGATTTGATTCTCGTTCTCGTTTTCTTCGTTTTTAACTTTAAGCACTCTCGGTTTAGGATTTCCTTAGCTTTTTCTTATAATTAGGATTAGAAAAAGTAGAAAAAAAATCATTTTAGGTTTAATTTTAATTTAGGTTTTAATTGTCACATTTCTTTAATTCCCGTTATCGTTTTTGTGCTTAATTGTTTTACTTTGAATGTTTTGATGTGTTTTTAATTGTAGAAATAGATAATCAATTTAAAATCTTTGAAACCAATTCAAATCATTGTCCAAATTGAAACGGAGTTTCAATTTCATAATTCTTGGGGTATAAACGACCCGGTGAACACTTACCGGTTAAACGTACGATATTTTTGTGTGAATTTTCCTTATTACCTTTGTCCTCAAGGGTAGTTTTGAAATTTTCTTTACTTTGGTATTATTACGTATATACAATTGGGGAATTGTGTTAAAGATTCTCTCGTTTGAATTTGTCGATCGTGATTTAGAGAACCTTTCGTCTTCGAAAGTTACATCTTTTTGAAAAAATAATAAATAAAAAAAATAAAAAATAAATAAAAAAAAGTAAAAACTATTTTTCTTTTTCTTTTTATTATATGTAGAAGTTTAATAAATAAAAACAAAAAAAATACAAAAATATTTGCTCTTCCGGATTTTTTGATTTTTATTGTGTTCTCTTAAATACTAAAATACACAAGCAATTTAATTCTCTTACTAGAGAATTTGTGAATATCCATTAATAAGTTCCCGAACTTAAGATTCAAAAAAGTAACCGTTTTGTGTCACTTACGAAAAAGGCGCACCTCTTTTGTGAAATAAGCTATTAGGAGGGTTGTTCCACGGAACTACGACCCGAAGGGACAAACGTTTTTAAGGCGATTCGCTCCCACTACGTTCCCCGTTTGCAAGTTTCACTTAAGGGAGTTACCCTAAGTTTGTTGATTATTCGGTGAAACAAAAATATTTTTGTGTATATATTTTTCTCTCCTCGTTTGTTTTGTTTAGTGCATGCGCACTAGAAATTCCAATTTTCCAAATAATTCACCCGTAACCATTCCGAGACGTCGAAATAGAAGACGTGCTCCAAACGTAGTCGAACCCGAGCTTCGTACTATCGTTGAAGTTGCACCAATGGCGGAACGAACAATGGAAAGCACTTCCGATCGCACCCACGGAAGGGTATGGAGAAGCTATCGTTATACCAGAAATTAATGCGGATCATTTTGAGATTAAGACGAATTTGCTTCAATTAGTTCAAGCTAGCCCATTTCATGGTTTCGAGAGGGAAAATCCTCATACTCATATTAATAATTTCAAAAGGATTACCTCGACTTTGAAGTTTAGGGATGTGCCGAATGATGTGATTAAACTCATGATGTTTCCATATTCGCTCGAGGGGGCCGCTAGAGTTTGGTACGAAAAAGAACCTCCTAATTCGATCTTGACTTGGGAGGATCTCGTAACCAAATTCGTGAATCAATTTTTCCCTCCCTCGAAGACCACTCACTTAAAAAATGAAATCTCTCGTTTTACCTAAAAATTCGAGGAGACATTTAGTGAAGCATGGGAACGATTTAAGGAAATGCTTAGAGCTTGTCCCCACCACGGATTTACGGAGTTAACCCAAATAGATACTTTCTATAATGGTTTAAATGATAACGATCAAGACTCCTTAAATGCCGCGGCGGGTGGAAATCTTTTGAGTAAGACTACTAGAGAGGCTTTGAACATAATTGAGAACAAATCAAAAGTTCGTTATTCACGTAACAAATCGAATGTTTCTAGGATGAATACGACTTCTAGGGAAAGTTTTAGTAAAACGGATGAAAGAATTGATAAGCTTGCGGACCAAATTTCGACCTTAGTTGAGATTGTTTCTAAGAAAGTTGTCACTCCCGCTACGGTTAAAGCGGTTGAGGAATCTTGTGTTACTTGTGGTGGTGCTCATGCTTACTATAATTGTCCTAATACCGATAACAATCAATCGAGTGTTTGTGCGGCGACGGGTACTTACAATCAAGTTGCTTCTTCCAAACCGTGTTAGCAACCACATGGGCACCAACCCGTGTTTTGCTCCCGTTGCAAAACAATGGTCAAAATAGGTATAATCAAAATCAAGGTCAAGGAAATAATTTTAATCGGGGAAATAATTTTCATGGAAATCAAGGTTTTCAAGTTCAAAATAATCATGCTCCAAATTTTCAAAATCAAGGATTTCAAAACCAACCTTTTCAAGTTCCTAATAATCAAGTTCAACAAGGAGTTCCAAATGAGTTTTCGAGTTATATGAAATCAAATGACCAAATGATGAGAAACATGCAAAGTCAAATCAACTCGTTGAAAGGAGAATTTAAGAATGAAATTCAAAATACGATGAAGACTCAACAAACCGTCTTGATGAATCAACAAAATGCTTTTCAAAATAATTTGCAAAATATGTTAAGTGGATTTTTCCAAAACCAAGCCTCGACTTCGGGTACTCTTCCGAGTAATACTATTCCAAACCCGAAGGGTGAGATAAAAGCAATCACTACTCGAAGTGGTGTTGCTTATGAGGGACCTTCGATTCCTACTAATCCTTCTCCTAAAAAGGTAGTGGAACGAGAAGCCGAGGAGACAACGGATAAGGAGCAAAATAATTTCCAAGGAAGTACCGCTCACATCCAACCTCCGGTTAACCCCATTTTGATTCTGGAACCCGATGTTCCGAAGACTTTACCTAAGCCGAATATTCCATATCCTTCAAGACTTACTGATCATAAGTTCCGTGAAAAAGCTTCGAATCAAATGGAGAAGATCTTTCAAATCTTTCAAGATTTGGCTTGACATTAGCTCGTGACGCTTAACGTTGAGCCTATGATTTGACCCTACGATTAAGAATTTGCTCATGAATAAGGAAAAATTACTTGAATTAGCTAAGATACCGTTGAACGAGAATTGCTCGGCGATGCTCCTTAAAAAGCTTCCCGAAAAGCTTGGAGATCCCGGCAAGTTTCTTATACCATGTGATTTCCCGGGAATGGATGTATGTCACGCCTTGGCCGATCTTGGCGCGAGCATAAATCTTATGCCTCTTTCCATTTGGAAAAAGCTTTCCCTACCCGAACTTACCCCCACACGAATGACTTTAGAGTTAGCGGATCGATCCATTACTCGTCCTAAAGGACTCGCCGAAGACGTCTTTGTCAAAGTGGGAAAGTTTCACTTTCCTACCGACTTTGTTGTTGTTGATTTTGAAGCCGATCCTCGGGTTCCTCTCATACTTGGGAGATCCTTTTTGAGGACCGGTCGTGCTTTAATTGATGTTTATGGAGAAGAAATAACCCTTCGGGTTAATGACGAAGCCGTAACTTTTAATCTCGATCAAACTACGAGATACTCCTCTACATATGATGATATGTCGATAAACCGAATTGACGTCATTGATGTGGCTTGTGAGGAGTATTCTCAAGAAGTGTTAGGTTTTTCTAATAATTCTTCGGGTGGCAATCCCACCACGACTTTTGAGCCTATTATTTCCGACTCTTTTCTTTCCTTCACTCCGTTCGAGGAAAGTGATTTCATTTTGGAAGAAATAGAGGCTTTTCTCAAGGATGATTCAATTTCACCAGAAATTGATCATGCCGATTGTGATCCGGAGGGAGATATTTGCTTAATTGAAAAATTGTTGAATAATGACCCGTTTCAACTCCCTCCGATGGACCTAAAGGAAGTGACTAAGGCAAAATCTTCAATTGAAGAGCCTCCGGAATTAGAGTTAAAAGATTTACCATCTCATTTGGAATATGCTTACTTAGAAGGAACCGATAAGTTACCCGTGATTATTGCAAAAGGTTTAAAAGATGATGAAAAAGAAGCCCTCTTAAAGGTACTTAAATCACATAAACGGGCCATTGCTTGGAAAATCACCGACATCAAGGGTATCGACCCTCGTTTTTGTACTCACAAAATCTTGATGGAGGAAGATTATAAACCCACGGTTCAAAGTCAAAGACGGGTTAACCCAAAAATTCACGAGGTAATCAAAAAGGAGGTAATCAAACTTCTTGATGCCGGAATGATTTACCCGATCTCCGACAGCTCGTGGGTAAGCCCCGTGCATTGTGTACCCAAGAAAGGTGGTATAACCGTTGTTGCTAATGAAGAAAATGAATTGATTCCAACACGATTAGTTACCGGGTGGAGAGTTTGCATTGATTATAGGAAATTAAATGAAGCTACTCGAAAAGATCATTTTCCATTACCATTTATGGATCAAATGTTAGAAAGATTAGCCGGAAATGAGTTTTATTGTTTTCTAGATGGATTTTCGGGGTATTTTCAAATACCGATAGATCCCCAAGACCAAGAGAAAACTACTTTTACATGCCCTTATGGAACTTTCGCGTACCGTCGCATGCCATTTGGCTTGTGTAATGCTCCCGGTACATTCCAAAGGTGTATCCAATTTAGACAACATGCTAAAACGGTGTGAAGATACGAATTTAGTTCTAAATTGGGAGAAGTGCCACTTTATGTGTAAAGAAGGAATTGTGTTAGGACATAAAATTTCAAAGTCGGGAATTGAGGTCGATCGTGCTAAAGTCGATGTTATTGCTAAGCTCCCTCACCCGACTACCGTAAATGGTGTTAGGAGTTTCCTAGGTCATGCCGGTTTTTACCCTTCTTGAAAAGGAAACACCGTTTGTGTTTTCTAAGGATTGTATTGATGCTTTCGAGACTCTTAAAAAGAAGCTTACCAAAGCTCCGATCTTAGTTGTCCCCGATTGGAACCTACCTTTCGAACTTATGTGTGATGCTAGCGATGATTGGTGCGGTTTTGGGATAACGAAAGACGAAGCATTTTCAGCCTATACATTATGCTAGTAAGACAATGACCGAAGCTCAAATTTATTACACTACGACGGAAAAAGAAATGCTCGCCGTTGTTTATGCTTTTGAAAAGTTTCGGCCATATCTTGTCTTATCTAAAAGCATAGTGTATACGGATCACTCGGCTCTTAAATACCTTCTTAGTAAACAAGATGCTAAGCCGAGATTGCTCCGGTGGGTTCTCCTCCTACAAGAATTTGATATCATTATCCGTGATAAGAAAGGGAGTGAGAACCTCGCGACCGATCATTTATCTAGACTTGAGAATCATCATAAGGATGTGTTAGAAAATAAAGACATAAATGAAAATTTTCCTTTAGAGACTCTTGGTAAAATTTCTAGTGAAAGTACCCCATGGTTTGCCGATTATGCAAATTTCCATGCAGGGAATTTTATCATCGAAGGGATGTCGTCCCAACAAAAGAAGAAATTCTTTAAGGACATTAAACATTACTTTTGGGACGATCCCTATCTTTTTCGGATTTGTGCGGATCAAATCATTCGACGGTGTGTGCATGGGCAAGAAGCTTATGATATCCTCAAAGCTTGTCATGAAGGACCCACCGGGGGCCATCATAGTGCCAATCTCATCGCAAAGAAAGTATTTGATTCAGGTGTCTTTTGGCCGACTATATATCGAGATGCCCATACTATGATCAAATATTGTGATACGTGTCAACGACAAGGCAAAATTTCACAAAGAGATGAAATGCCTCAAAACGCTATTCAAGTTTGTGAAATCTTTGATGTATGGGGTATCGATTTTATGGGTCCATTCCCGTCTTCACGAGGGAATAAATACATCCTCATAGTTGTTGACTATCTTTCAAAGTGGGTAGAAGCGAAGGCGCTCCCCACTAATGATGCTCGAGTTGTAGTTAAGTTTTTGAAATCTCTTTTCCCCCGATTCGGAACACCTAGAGCTATTATAAGCGATCGTGGGACCTATTTTTGTAATGATCAAATGTCTAAGTCTGGGGTCACTCATCGTCTTGCTACCGCTTATCATCCTCAAACGAGTGGTCAAGTGGAGGTGTCCAATCGTGGCTTGAAACGTATTCTTGAGAGGACGGTTGGTGAGAACCGTGCCTCGTGGTCTGACAAATTAGATGACGCTTTATGGGCATTCCGTACCGCTTTTAAGACACCGATTGGTTTTACGCCTTACAAACTCGTGTACGGAAAGTCTTGCCATTTACCTATCGAGTTAGAGCATAAAGCATATTGGGCTTTAAAACATGCTAATTTCGATCTTAAAACCGTGGGTGATCACCAGAAGCTTCAACTTAATGAACATAATGAGCTTCGTGATCAAGCTTACGAGAATTCTTTGATATATAAAGAGAGGACGAAGAAGCTTCACGACTCTAAGATCAAAAACCGTATTTTCAATGTTGGTGATCGAGTTTTACTCTCGTTTAAAGATATTCTCGGGAAAGCTTAAAACTCGTTGGTCGGGACCTTTCACCATCACCCAAGTTTTTCCATACGGAACCATCGAGTTATCTCAACCCGATGGTCCAAACTTTAAGGTGAATGGTCATCGTGTGAAGCATTACTTTAGAGGGGACATACCACCCAAGGTAGTCCCGGATCTCCAAACTTTCTCCAAGGATGAATAAATTCGGGGATCGAGTCAAGCTATGTGACTCGGTTACCAAAAACAAAGCGCTTCATGGGAGGCACCCCATGCTTATCCATCTTTCTTCTTTCTTATTTCTAATGTGATGTGAGGAGGCTTGTACTCTTCCGATTCTTGTTGTTTGTGCTTGTGATTGTTTGTAGGATTGACCCAAAATTTTTGAAGACTCTCGTGTTCGGTGTTTTGTCCCGGTCCACTCGAGCTTCCTAGCCTTTGCTTGCCATTAGTTTGGGGAAATCCGATATCCTAGATTATTATCGACTAACATCTATCTTTTAGCATACTTGATAAACGGCTTGAGATTTTTGTAATACTTTCTCCATACTCGGATTATGCATTCGACTTTTTGAGTTCTAGTATGGGGTTTTAAGCCTTAGACTAGGAAACATTGAGGACAATGTTTAATTTTAGTATGGGGTAGTATATCTTCGATATGATCTTACCTACCTTTGCCCGTTGTTCTCACGTACCCCGTTTTCCCGCAAAAATTTTAAATTATATTTTTAGTCATAAATATTAGTTAATTGTTCCTATAGAAAAAAAATGTTAAAAATATAAATAGTTAGTTGAAAAATAGAAAATAGTTGACACGAATGTAGGCTTTCCGTTGGTGAGAATAAAAAGTAAATTTTGAACTACCGACCGGTTTTTAATATCATACTTTCTCTTAACTTTAAATAAGATATGATTTTGCTAATCTTTTATACAAGGAGCCTAATAAAACGCAAGTCTAAGCTTTAAAAAGACAAGACTTAATTTCAAGATCCGCAATAAATTGATTATAAATATGCGGAAGTTCAATTTATTAGAACTAAGAATGTTGCCAAGCTATTGACTTGTTTGAAAGTACCATATAACTATCATTAGGCTAAGTATTCACAGAAGAGTTTCTTTTTAGAAATTTTTTTTAAATTGTGAAGAACAAGAGATGATAGAGTAAAGTATAAGTTTTGATGTTAAACATAGAATAGTTGGATTTCTTTAAGGCTCATAAGTGTTAATTGTGGCTTTTTCTCCCATTAGCTTGTTTTACCTTTATATATAATTGTTTAATAAATAAAGTTTCTTTGGTTTTTGCGATTCTTGGTTTAAATCACTTCGTAGAGATTCCTTCTGGTGAAAGTAAGGTACACATCAAGATTTTGGTCATGTGTCTGTGGGGAAATAGACCGCTGGACCATGGTCGGCTCGCATACCGATGTGGCAGTTGTTAAAAGACCACAGGACTTGAAATTTGGCTATATAAATAATTATTATTATGTAATAAACCGAAGCTGAAATAAGACTTCTAGATCATGGTCGGCTCGTATACCGATGTGACAATCGTTTAAAGGGTGAAGGTAATAATAATAAAAAATTGTGGGCTGATAAAAGTTTACTAAATCTTGTCGGCTCACAACCGATGTGGTAGTCTTCTAAATAAGAGTACGTAGAATCATACTACAGACTGAAAAAAGTTTGCTGCATCTTGCCGGCTCACAACCGAAGTTTTGCAGCCTCTACAAGGTCGGAGGAAAATTACCGAGTGAAATATGTATGCTGCCTCTTGCCGGCTCACAACCGATGTTGCAGCCTTCTAAAGGATCGAGGTTTAATAATATTGCAATAATAATAATAAAGCCAAATTTCAAATTCGGGGTTATCTAAATAAAGCCTCCGTCTCTGGACTCGTAGTTGAGTTGTTGCGGATAAAATAAAAAGGATAACCCCTAAATCATGCGTAAAATTGAACCTAATATGGACCCTTATTCTTACTAAATCGATCTTAGGAAAGGATTTCAAGATATTATAATTATCTAAAATCGGGTTTTTGTTTTACTTATTACTAAGGGCATAAATTTATTTGTCACCAATAATAATAAAATCCTTAAGAGGAAATTAGGAAAAGGGAGTGAAAAGTACACAAATAGCATATATAGAGTAGTGTTAGCATCATAAATATGTGTATTTGGCATGATCTTGTTTTTAAAGCTGGCTTGGAGAAGTGAAAGTCGGGATGATGATTTTATCCAATTAGACACTTTTTAGTGCTTTAGTTCCGTGATCCTAAAAGTTAAACAAAATGAAAAAAAATAATGAAAGCATTACATTATGTCACACATAAATAAGTTGTAAGTTGTAAGTTGTAAATTAAAAAAATCATAAAAATGGAAAAAGTTTTGAAAAATTAGGAAAATATGGTGTTTTAAATTTTGTGATTTCTTAACTCTCCCCACAAAAGTCTTTGCTACTTTTCAAAGATTTAGTTTGGGAAGGTTTTGAGGTATTTAGTTTTAGAG
Organism: Tanacetum coccineum; assembly: GCA_026074375.1. Classification (NCBI taxonomy): domain Eukaryota; kingdom Viridiplantae; phylum Streptophyta; class Magnoliopsida; order Asterales; family Asteraceae; genus Tanacetum; species Tanacetum coccineum. Next base: position 24,295 of record BQNB010066501.1, read on the forward strand.
CATATAACATTGCGTAGACACCGGAATCACATAAGTTTATGGAATTTTTGATATGTGGAGAAATCACGATTCCTTTTATACCAAAAATGGCCTTAAAATGAACAAATTATGCAAATTATGTTTGTATATTGCTTGTTTTGTCATTGTGTAGGTACGGATATTACAAAAATCGCAAGAAAACGGTTAAAACCGGACAAACACGGACACGAGAACAGAAAGAGTGCACAAGAGCCAGGAGTTTTCTAGAAAAAGGTCAACAAAGTCAACCTTGGTCAAACTTGGTCAAACCACAAAAAGAAAAAACTCTCAAAATACCCAAATGAGCCTTAATGTTAAATCAAATTCACAATAAGTCTTTAAAATCCTAACACCGTTAATCTTTTTATTATAAAGACTAACGGTCGTGATCTCTTTATAACAAATCCATTAAATCCCTTTAAACCGGCCCAAATTCCTTTTTATAAACCCAGGCCCAAGTCAACCCCTATTAGTCTCGGTCAAACAACGAATAAGAAAAGAAAAGAAGGCGGGAAAACCCGTTTTCACTATTCACCTTCATTCCCCAAATTACCCAACACCAAAATTAACCCTCGTTTAAGTACAATTACCCCTTCTAGGTGACTATGACGCAAGCAATGACGAATTTGGATGCCAGGTTGGCAATCCCAAGGCCAATCATTGGCTAATGGGACGTGTAAGGCTTTGGACGGCTATGATCAATGAGGTGGAGGGCAAATCATGAATTAAGGGTTGAGATTAGAAGCAAGGGGAGCGTCTAAGGGCCTGGAAGTTTCACTCTTGGCCTATAAAAAGGAGCCTTTCACTCATAGTTTAATCATCTAGGAGTAGTATTAATATAGTTTAGTGTAGTTTTTAAATAACTTGTAATTTTTGCAATTTAGCTTATTGTAATGTCTTAATTCAGTAATTGTAATCTCTTTTTCAAGCTTGTAATCAGTTACTCTTTTATTAATAAAAGTGTGTTTTCATTTTAATGTTCAATTTATGTTTTATAAGCAATTTGGTTTAATAAGCTCTTAATTAATCAAACAGTTCTTAATAAGCTCTTAATTCACTACTCAAGCTAGTATTCACTTAGTTAAGCTCTCAAAAGCTTAACTAAGCTTATTGTCACTTAATTCCACTCTATAAATTACCTTAAATATTAAGGAAGGTAAGCAGTAATGGAATTGCTTCCAGACCAACAGCCTTATCATTTGATAAGTTGGAGCTTGTTGATAGCTCAAAAGAGCATTTGATAAGCCTCGTTTAAGCAGAGGCTCTTGTAAGTTTCCTTTTTACATTTTTAGCTTTAATTTGCATTTCTAGCTTATTACTGCTTATTTTCTGCTTATTGTTGTTTAGTTTTGCTTATTTGTGCTTATTATAATTGATTTATGCTTAATATGTTAGTTTGTTAGATTAAAATCATAGTTTACTTGTTATTTCTATAAAACAGTGAAAAAACCAAAAATATAGCATTAGTTTGTAGTTTTTATTTCAAGTTCATCTTAAAAAGTTATTAAAATTTGCTTATTAGGTCTGTTTTTAGCTATATATTATCTGGTATTAGAAATTTGTTCTTTAAATCTTAAATATATAAGCTAAAAATAGGATTGATCAAGTTAAAGGGGTGTTTGGTTCAAGCAAGTCAGAACTGCTTGTAACCATTTAGTCTTTAGAATTGAAATGCAAAACTTCATCAGTTTGTGTATTATGATTGATAGGATTAAGTTGTCATAGGAACTTGTTTTAATCATCATATCATAAATTAGTCAAATGAATCCGTTAGAGAAAGACTCAGATCCTTAAGGCATCATGTAGGTTTTAATTGTTTCAAGCATATAAAGACACGAAGTGGATTTAATTCTATTTTAGTGTTCTAATTAGAATAAAGATAGATTTCTAGGCCTGTATTTGTTTGTTTTAAGAGTTTTAGTGTCATATATGTCAATTGCATCAACAGTCAAAAAAAGCCAAATAGCCAATTTTAGCTAAATCAGCAGGTAAAAATAGTTATAATAGTTTCCAATTTTGTTTCACAAAAGAAGATTTTAGTAATAGTAACTTATTCAGCTTAAAATTGCTTTTACAAAGGCTCAATAAGCTATCTATTTTTAAGCTATAAAATTTCACATTTTGTCTTTTGAAAAAAAAAAACAAAGGTTTCACTCAGCAGATACTAAGTGAATAAGCTGTTTTCAATAGCTCTTCTCTATTGCCAAATTTAATTTTCACAATAGTTTTTTAAGACTGTTTCTAGTAGCTTTTTGGCCAATGTTTAAGTAGGTATAGGGCTTATAGGCATAAGGATCCATTTGCTTATTTGAAATTAAGCTCAAAGTTGCCTTAAGGGACTGTTTGGGTTAACAGTTTATACCAAACTGCTTATTTGAGATTTTTAGCTTATTGCCATAAGTTTTTGTTTAGTTTCTGTCTTAACTAGCTTATTAGGTTAATATTAAGTTGTTTGTAGCTTATTTGGTCTAGGATTCTGCTTATTTTGTCTTTTCTTGAAAATCCAAAAACATCAAAAATAGCATAAGTAGCTTTTTCATTATGCTTTTTCACTGCTTAATTGAACTTCAAAATGTCTTTTGTTTGCTTTTTCAAATAGCTTTTAGGTAAAAGTTTAAAGTAGTTTAGGGCTTATAGTCATAAGGATCTGTTTGTATGTTTGAAAATAAGCTGAAAGTTGCTTAGAAGTCTGTTTTGCATTCAGTTTAGTAATAAGTGCTTATAGGCATTTCATCATTTGCTTGTTATTTTAGCTAAGATTAGAGTCCATAGTAGCTTATTAGGAATTAATGTTTAGGATAGACATAAGCTTATTTATTAAGTTTAAGCTTATTCCAAGCTTATTTTGTTCTTTGAGTTTTTTATAAAGTTTAAAAAAGAGTTAAATTGTTATCTGTTTTAAGCTCTATTCAGCTTATTTAGTGACTTTTAGAAAAGTTGTTTTCACAAAAATAGCTTATTATAAGCTGTTTTACAACTTTGCTTTTTAGGTTTTTGCAAAAATAAAAAAAGGGGAAACCAAGGAAGTCGGGGGTGAGCAAGACTCGAACCCCCGACCTCAACCTAGTCTCACACTTTATAAGCCTCAACACACACACCCCTCACCAACGAGCACTTGTGGCATTACGTCTAGGTTTGCACAATCAAACCTTTTAACCCTTTTTTGAGCTTTATATATAATAAGCACTTCGAGTGCTTATTTGAATTTTCCCGGCTTATTTAGTTTAGCTATTTAGGATTTCTCATTTTTCCTGCATCCTGCTTATCATAAACTATTTTTAGAAAAAATTTAGGATTTTTAGCTTAAAGTTTTATATTTTTCGTGAATTAATTTAGTTAAAAAACTTTAAAAATCATAAAAATAGAAAAATAATCAAAAAAATAATTTTCTTTTTTATAAAATTTTCTTTTATCATATTCTAGGCTTAGGTTGAAATTTACTTTCTTAGGGTTAATATTTTGAAAGTTCACTTTTTAAAGAACGGGTTTTCATATCCGTTCTCGTTTTCTTCGTTTTTAAGCTTAAATCACTCTCGGTTTAGAATTTCCTTAGCTTTTATACTTTTAAATAGTCATTTAGGATTAGAAAAAGTTTAGAAAAGCATTTAGGATTTAAATTTAGTTCAATTGCTTATTTGTAGAGTTTTCTTAATCCCGTTAACGTTTTTCGTAGTTAGCTTAAATTATGCACTTATTTGCTCAATATTAGGAATTTTTAGATCATCATTTTTGACCAATTCAAGTCAAGTGTCCAAATAACTACAAACGGAGTCTCAATTTCACAAATGTCTTTTGAAAACGACCCGATAGTCACTTACCCGGTTAACGATGTATATTTTGTACAGAATTTCCTACTACCATTGACCCCAAGGTAGTATATTGGAAATTTTCCAATACTTTGGATATTTTACGTATATTATGAACTTGATTTAAAACACCCACATACATTCCGAAAACGCCGACGGCCCAGGAGTGAGAGGACTAATCAAAATCTCTGAGACATTCAACTGCTTGCGTGATCGATATTGGAAAAGGCTGGGTTAAGCATTTGCCCATTAGCCAAGTTTACAGTAAAACAACAGTTATCATGCTAGCCATAAAAGGTCCGCACTCTTAAGAGGCACTCTAAAATGTCCGAAAATGTCGATCATTGTGTGTTGGGCCGAAGTTTGTATGAAGCTCAACTGACTGGTCCAAAATAAATCCAAGAAACAACGAAAATATTGGGTCCTGATCAAGCAGAGAATGAAGCTGCCTCAAGGATCGACAAAAGAGCTACGCTATTTGAAGCGAAAATCGCTATAGATTTCAAAGTTGGGATAGGGGTTATGCTCAAGGTCTCACCTGGAAAGGGGTTGTGCGATTTGGAGTAAGCAGGGCAAGTTAACCCGAGATATTTCCGGACCTATTCAAGGTGTTATCCAGTGTTGGGATAGGTTGCCTACAGGCTGAACTTCCTGTCCAAGAGTATGAGCAGGGTCACCATACTCTCCAAGTGTCCGAATCTGAAGTGAAATGTTACCGACGAACATTGAGCCATGCCGTTGGAAGGAATTCATGTTGATGATAAGCTCCAGTTTGTGGAAGAACCCGTTGAAATCATGGAACGGGAGATCAAACGATTAAAGAGAAGCCAGATACCATTGGTTAAGGTTCGTTGGAACTCTAGGAGAGGCCCTGAGTTCACCTGGGAACGTAAAGATTCGTTCAAACAGAAATACCCATAGCTTTTCGCAAACTGGGCTTCGTCATCCACTACAAGGTCTTAAGCTTTAAGGACAAAGCTCTTTTAACGGGTGGAGACTGTAACATTTCTCAATTTCAGGTCATTTTACGACTCCAATTATTCTTCACTATTTATTTTAATCCAATATGCGTTTACTTTTAATTTAACTTTTAAACTAAATCACGTAGACTAAAAATAATCATTTAACATAAACGGTCACCAAATAAATTAAGGTTTACGTCAAACAAGTGTTATGTAATTATTAAGAAGATAATTATTGACCTTGCGCATTTTATTTTTTATTGGGTCCATCCAAAAAAGCTTACGTTTCGCAATAAAAATACCTTTAGACACACCCCGAAAATACCTATACCTATCTATACTCTAACCAATACCCACTTTAAAACCTTAAACACAAAAGTTACTCAATTTTTGTGTTAATAAGCCGTTATGGCCGGCTATGGGTAAAGAAAACCCATAAACCATTGGATAAATACACACATCTTGTACAACCTAGAAGTAATTAAAGAAGTGTACTAAATAAATCTTACCCAAGACTACATCATCGTTTTCCATCCCTAAGCAACTCGTCACCCACACAAATCAACTAGGAAATCTTCTTTTATCTTCCTACGTACATGTACAACTTAGGACCAATTAAGGCTTGTCCTTAATGTTCCCAATTAGCCTAAAACCCAAAGGATAATAACCATCTTGGATCCTCTTTTGTTCTTGGATAACCGCGGCTAGCAACAAGCACCAACACACAACCATAAGATTTTCAAATCTTAAGCAAAATCTTGTACCATAATCTTGCCATTAAAGAATGTACTTAGGAGGTATTGTCAATACCATTTGAGATTAACTAGAAACCGCAAAAACCACCACCTAAGGCAGCGGTTTTTGGTTAGTTAGGGACTAGAGAAATCTAACAAATCCTAAAGTCTATTATAAACCCACCCAATGCATAACAAAAAAACACTTTCTACAATATCACTTAACAAGTCCTAAACAAAAACCATCCTTGGTTTCTCCTTATTTGTTTTGGGACACCAACTCTGCAGCAACCAAACCAAACCAAATAAACACGACGTCCAATAATAATTCAAGAGTCGTAAGGGACTTACGTTTAAGGGTTTGGAAGTCACGGAGGGTTCAGTAAGACTTAGTTTTGATATACGATTGTGAAATAACCCTTCGGGTAGTCATACCACAAGCGTCCAAACGTCTACACCATAAGACCTCAAGGACTCCTTGTATGCGCGCTCTATTAGCTTACCTATTCATATTATTGTTTTTTACACTTACTTGATTTCTAGACATATGGGTCACGTTAGTTTGTAATTAACAAACTAACAAGAGTTGTGCATGCATGGTATGATTTATATGTATACATAATCTTGTGTGGTGCTAAAAATGTGTAACATAGATAAAACACAACTCGTCAAGGGCTAGGGCAAGATAGGGGTACGTTAAAAACACATACATACGTAAACTTTATCTATGAATTCGAATGCATTAACTGGAAAGTGTAATAGACCAATTAAATGGAATGGTTCATATATAGTATACAGATAGAAGCATCCATAAACGAACTTGAATTAATCGACACGACGTCGAAGATTATGAAACACAAACCAAAAGTACCACAGTGGACGTTTAAGTCCACTGTTAGGCCTTAAAACCCACGAGCGGGTCACCCATACATATAAGATGGATTGTTCATAGCTTAAGTGCTTAATAGTGACATACGTAGCTTAATGAAAACCTTAACGAGCACTAATATCTTTAATAAATCCTAACGTGCCACTATGGGGCTTGACAAATCCTTAACGAGGCCCAATTCGGGCCCAGTGATCTCTAATAAGCTTGAACAACTTATTTGAGGGCTTATACAGCTTTGTTAGGCCTATTAAGGGCCTAAAGTACTCATGGACCTAAGTGGGAGAAACCTAAGGGTTTAAAATGCTTAACGGTCTCTTAATGTGTCGAAAGGCCCATTAACGGGGCTTATAGCTTATGGAATAAGCCAGGAAGTACGAACAGCTTAAAACGGTCTCATAAGTGCTTAATGAGATTAGAAAAGTAAGTTGGATCATGGATGAAACCCAACTAGACCCTTTTAACCTCTACGGGTTTGACCGAAATGGGCTAAACAAGCCCAATAAGCCTAAAATCACACCCGAGCTTTATTTTAAAGTTTGTCATAGTTTATATAACTTATTGAGTCTAAGGAAGCCTATTGCCATTTTTTTTTTTCTTTTTAAATCTTAATTGGGCTTAATAAATGGCGGATTTTACAAGTTAATGGACTAAAAGTGTCAAATGCAAACTTAATGGTAAAACTGTCAAAAACGGATTTATAAATTTTTAGGACTGTTTGGTCACTTCTAAAACTCACAAAGGGCGTTTTGAAAGTATAAGGACTAAAGTTGTAAGTTTTGTCAAGTTTGAAGGACAAAAGGTTTGAATGTGTGGAAACCTAAGGGTTTAAAATGTAAATATTATATTTTCATAAACATAAGGACTGTTCTTGTAAATATATAAAACCTAAGGGTATTGTATAACGAAAGTGATTTTAAATAAACACTTAACGGAATCGGACAAGTTTATAATATATTATCAGATATTATACAAATTAAATACTTAATAAATATGTATATTTATTAATAACGTTTATACATATACTTGAACGTGTGTAATCGTATACCTTCCCAAGAGCCAACAAGTAAAGACAAATACAATAAATATGTGCACCACCACACAAGAGATAACAATGATTACGTGTTTTGCCTAAGTAGCGATAACCCACTGAGCCCTTTATCATGAACTATCAATTACTAGATTGTAAGTGCGAGTGTTATAAATAGATCTATTGGTATTGACGTCCCCGTTTGGGTGAGTAGCGTTCATTGTGCCGGTTTGTCGAACAACAAACGTATACCATGTCGGATTTGAGATGTTACGTAAAGAACATCAATCAACGGTGCAAATTAAGAATTATCGCATTCATACACGTCAGCTTCAGTAATCCTGAGCTTAGGAAAACGTAATTACTGTTTTTTGATGTTGCATATTTTGCTTAATCATGACACTTGGAAATCTTTCGTCTTAACAATTTAAAATTAATATAAAACACCTATGTAATGTCACCAACTTTATGTTGACGTTTAAAGCATGTTTTTTTTCCCAGTCAATAAGGCACGAGGTGCCCAGATACATTGAGGGTCACTCTTTGGAGAGAGTCAATACTAAAGATTTGGGTCGTATTACATTTTGGGAACATTTGTTATAAACCGACATCTTTACTTATATTGTCGAACAAATTGAAGCCATAAGCTTATGTAATGAACAAGTATTTTGTTAATCCAATTTATCTTTTTAAAAACGACACGTTTAGTGGTCGTTCTCATATCTTGTGCTATTGATCTATGAAGTAACACCCTCGGATATTCAATATTCCGCTGCAACCCGTATTTTGGGGGTGTTACAATAACACCCCGTGTTTTTAGGCCATTTTACGACGTCATTTATTTCACTATTTATTTTTAGTCTCGTACGCGTTTGCTTTTAATTTTAATCGTTAAGTTAAATCGCGTTAATTAAAAATTGTCATTCAACGTAAACGGGCATCAAACAATTAAATGTTTACGTCAAGCAAGTGTTAAATAATTATTTGGGGGATAATTATTAACTTTGCACATTTTATTTTTATTGGTTACGTAAAGTGTCTACGTTTTGCGATAAAATACATTTAGGCATTCACGGAACCACCAAAACTTATCTACGCTTCAACAAATACCCATTATTATACCCAATACTCAAAGTTTTATAAAACTTCACCTATGTTTACCATGTTGTCCGAATTATGCACAAAGGAACCAAACCAAAATCTACACATTACAAGTTTATACTTCTACACTTAATCTATACATCTTAAAACTTCAAGACTACAAGTATTTATCTCCAAACTATCTAAGACTTTCCTAGTCCCTCCCTCCCTCAAAATTTTAGACACTATATAGTCCCAAAGGGACAAGGAGCACACAATATATCAACTAGGAACTTTGTACAAACCATAGGCTTATTGTGATTAGACCATGACTAGTAAACTTGACCAAAAATTCTCCTTAATTCCCTCCCCATGTTTCACTAAGTCATGACTTTCCTAATAGTGTTATTGATCAACGCTTATGATGAAAAAATACCATGCATAACTTAGAAGAGATATCCCACATACTCATTTCCTTAAGCAAAAAAATTCACTCATTCTCTTATGTTTTCTATCCTCACCAGCCCCGACTCATACACAGAAACCGAAACCCAAGACAATCCATACAATATTTTATATACAAGTAATCAAGTAATCAATTACCAAATCTAATGTATTCTAAGGTGTATTGAAGGCTTGGTTTAGTATTTAAAAGGTTAATCAAGAAAAAAAAAAAAAAAAAAGTGCCAGATAAGAGGTTTCCTTGGAAATTAAGGGTTTCTAGTCTGGAAGCTGGTTTTGATTCAAAACTAAGGTTTAGAACTTGTTTCTCTTCATCATACTTCATTTTAAAGTCATCTAAAAACCCTACACTCTTTACATTTGTGATTTTATGTGTTTATAGTTTATATAGCAAATCACCATCTAGGAAATATATTAACATGTAAAATGGATTTTTACACTTGATCATGGTTTGATATACTTTGTCATATACTATATTGATGTTAAGAACATGTTGTAATGAAAGTATAAGCATTATACAAGAGTTGGTTAATTTATAAAAATTGTATATAAATTAATAGTTTAAAAGTTTACTTATTAAAGTTACAAATGAATAAATGTAAGGACTTGTATCCTTGGAAAAATGATGGACTAAAGGACCTAAAGTATATGAGACTTGTGATATAAAGTGTTGTAGAGGACTTGTAGCAAATTCACTAAACTAGAAACTTATAAAAACAAGTTTTATACACATTTTAACCAAAATATCAAAAGTTTCTGTTTTAATTACGAAAATAAAGTATTTATTTTTATATTTTTATAGAATACTACAAGTTACAACGAAGAACTCGAAAATCCAAGCTATAACGAAGAAGATACGCCATTTGCATGTTTACGATAATAAAGACTTTTATAAAAACAATTTTATAAAAACTCATTACTTTCCACATCTGATAAAAATATATGATTATTTTTCACAAAAAGTACATATTTTTAGGATTCCAAAACATTAATAATCATAATTATTTGATCAATAACGAAGGAGTTATGGATTTTTCATATTTACGATAATAAATACTTTTATAAAAATAATTTTATAAAAATATATTACTGTTCATCTCAAAAACGTTTTGGAAAATATCTTAATTAGATAGAATTTTTAATTACAAGGACGTGCTCGAAAGAATAACTAAAATCAGAGTCAAAACGAATAAAATATGACTTTTACGAGATTACGCTAATTAAATTTATAAAAATAATTTTATAAAGCGCATGAACAGTAAAAATCA